>PVJO010005990.1:0-93261 GCA_004026905.1 Hystrix cristata | reverse complement strand
TTTTTTTTTTTTTTTTTTTTTTTTTTTTTTTTGGTGCTGGGGATCGAACTCGGGTCCTTGTGCTTGCAAGCCAAGCACTTTAACCGCTGAGCTAAATCCCCAGCCCTCTCAGTGTTGTTTTAATGTGCATTTCTCTAATGGCCAGCAATGTCGACCACTTACGTATTTATTGGCCTTTTGTACTTCTTCTATGAAGTGTCTGTTCATTTCACTTCTTTGTTCTGCAATTTCTCAATCTACCTTCTTCTTTGCCAGTGAAACTCTAACTGCAGCGGGCACCTTGCATCCCCTCCATTGCATTGCCTGTGATTTCTATGCTCTGTAGGGTATGTCATATACACTACTTGAACGTGCACGTTAGTTTCCAACTGCACTGTGGGGACTGTTAGGTTATACTTAAATTGACCTAACAAAGAACCTACACCCCAGAAATGGCCTCAGCACATACTTGGGTATGAATTTCTGAATCTGCATTAGAAAGCATGTTATCTAGTAGAAGCAATGATAAACAGTCTTTCACTGATGCAATGAAAGCTGGAAAGTTGTACGGCACCTCTCCCTTGGCAGGCTCAGCAGCTAAGTAGTTTTCGAGTGGGCCACGTGGGCCTAGAGCTCCATGTGGCTGATGTTCTTCCACTTAGTGGAGAATTCGGGCAGCGCATCTCTCCATCGGAAGTTTGTTACTTCTTTGTCTGGGTCCACATTTCAGGCAAGGTACTCTAACGACACAGAGGCTTGCATGACTGCCTTTCTGTATGCTTATTGATAAAAGCCTGGGCATCCAGGGGAATTTGGTCCAAGGCTTGTTTCCCTTGCAATATGCCCCCTGGCACAGGACTGTGGAAGAGAAGCCTTATAGTTTACCTCACGCTCTGGTTTTGCGAGGAACTTGCGAGTCGTTAACAACCAGATTGACCTTAGTTGAGGCCTCGCCATTGTGAAGAGGCAGAGCTCTTTGACATCTCTGGAACATTCTGTCGCAATTTCCTTTCCCTTGCACACTCTTCTTCTTTTTCCCCTTGATGTTCATCTTCTGATTTAGCTACTATCAGCTTAAATTTTAGTTTCTCAGGGTGCCCCTCACTGACCACTTTCTAAGCAGGTCCCTGATGTGTCATTCACTTGCCTGATTGCTCTCTGATTCTCCACTGCTCTTCTCCTGTTCTTCTCTGAATCACAGGAATGGCTCTGGCCAGATGTGCCTAGTGGGTCAGGAGTAGAAAACTGGAGAGGGGGAAAAGGGGAGAAGACAGCTTCCTTTACTCTCTCTTACCATCTCAGTTGGTACCGCCAATAGATAAGACCTCACTTCTCTTCCTGGCTCGCGTGGAGCATCTCCCCTTCTCTGAGTGTAGCTTTCAGATGCTCCCAGTTCCTGAGTTGTGGTGGGACCCCTCTTCCCACCGTCCCCTGAGTGCTGAGAGTGATATGAGGCTTCTTACATTGCGGATCTGTGGCTGGTCTCATTGCCTCTGCCTTTTCATCATGTGTATAAGCAACTCCTTGTTAAATGCCCTTGTTTATAAGACCTGGGTGGTTTCTGTTTCCTAATCAGGCCCTATTAAACTATACCCTGTTATAGTCAATTATGTAACCCTGCATTTTTGTTTTCCCCATAGCTCCTTTCACAGTTAGAATTATTTACTTGTTTCTCTGTTTATTAGCATCTTGTATATTTCCCATACACAAGATAGTAATTGCCACAAGCAGAGTCTAGGTAATTTTGGTCATCAATGCATGCTCGATCTACTTAGATTCTTAAATTCTCTCTAATAATGTGTGAAGGAACGAAAAAAATCTAGTGTCTGAGTCTTCTAACCTTGTATATTTGGGTTACTCAAGATGAGCTTAAGGATTGAAATAAACTTCTTGAAACTGAATGCAAATGTGTGTTTGAGTAGGTGTATGGGTATTTTTCTCCTCATTGGAAAAAGCCCATAACTTTCATTAGAGTCTCAACATATTAAGACTCCCGAAAGTTAAAAGACAGTGCTTCTAGAAGAAGAGATGCCCACATGCATATAGAGTTTCATAATATTGACATTAATAAAACTATTCGTGAGCACAGGAGGAGGAATGAGCCTTTTGTCCCAGTAGTTCAAGCCAAAAGCTTAGGAACCATCCTTAACATCTCACTTTCTCTTATTCTTCACATCCAATTAATCAGTATTTATATCAGTTGGCCGTACTTTCCTGACACATAATTTAACCTCTAACATCGTTAGTTTTGCTTAGTCCATGGGTAAGTACAAAGTTCAACTACCTAGTTAAGAGAATAAAATTTAGAGAGTTAGCTACTGCTGCTCCAAGATGAGTTTTTGACATACATGATAAATAATCTGCCAGACGATTGGGTGGGGGAGGAAGGAATAGAGGAATTTAGAGTAAGGTTTAAAAGGTAAATAACAAATATGTGAGTCTTTCTCATACACACACACATATGTGTGGCTTATGAGTTGGTGTTATGAGTATTTTTAGTCATCATTGGTTTAATATATATACACACACATGTATGAGAGAGAGAGAGAGAGAGAGAGAGAGAGAGAGAGAGAGAGAGAGAGAGAGGGCGCCAAGCATAACAAATGCTTACCAAAGCGTTCCAGATCATTCCATAACTCTTTTAGTCTCTCATCTGTCATCCTGAAATGCTGGTGAGATTGACTTTAAGAAACACACTCAACTTTTGTTTTTGGAGACTGTAGGATAAATATTACAGATTTGGAACTATTTGGCCCAAGACTTCAAAGCCTCGAATAAAGCTGCTGGATGATTTGGAAGCCACCTGGCAGGAAATTTAACTTTTGCAGTTTGGAGTAATTTTTTTCCTTCCCATCCTTTAATTCCTACCTGCCCCTTCATCCACCCCAGCAGCAAATTAGCAATTTGGATGCCATAGATACAGTTTAGATGTGGGTACCAGCCAAGATCACAAGGCTGAGTATGTAAGCAGTGAATGCCAATTGTATTTCGGAATTTCCAAAGCCAGAGAGGCAGAGGGAGGGGAATCTGGATTTCTGGATCCTCTCTTTCTCTTTCTCTCCCTCTTTCTCTCTCTCTCCCTCTCTCTCTCTCTCTCTCTCCTACTTTTAATTTCCTATTTCTAGAAAGAATGATATGGCAATATCCTGGCCTTCTCCTATCTGGATCCAGGCCTCTTCCCTCGATCTCCCTCTTCATGGATGTACATGGGAAGGTAAAAATAACAATGAACAGAATGGAATTGAACCCAGAAAATTATAAATAGATCAGAATGCACTCCAAGAGTTAGCAGACCTTTTAAAATTTAACTTGGTGGTATTGGGGTTAAAAATGTAATAAAGTGTTAGAACTCAATTTGAACAAATACATGGTGATTATACATATAAGGAATTAAATAAGCATGACTCTGCTTTATGAGTTTGTTAATTGCTTTCCTCTTTTCAACACTTATATTAGGTTCAAAACCTTCCTCTGGATTATTATGTGTAACAAACTGTACCTAGTTTTCTACCTGTCTTTGATTATTTAGGTGTAGATGTATGTAGTCTATTTCTGTATTGGCTCAGTGTCAGCACTGATAGATGCCTGAGAACACAGCGTGGTCATGCACAATCTACCTGCATGTGCTTTGGTGTGATTCCCAGTCGGCCTCAATTTCTGCCTTCCAAACATTTAAAATCAGTTCCATTTTTTATGGTGCTGACCATTGTTGTACAATACTCCAAAACATCACCCCCATAAAAATATGATCTGAAAAGTTGATATAAAAGAAAAGAATAAACTTCTACTATGCCTTTTCCTTAACATTTTCGTATGCATTTTCATTCCATCACTGGGTGCTTTGCTTGAGTGTTATTATGGAAATTATATTTGATCTAGGATCTTTTACAAATGGCCCAATATACTTTGGCCCTTTGAAACCTAAAATAGTCTCTGTTTAATTATGGATTTACGAACACGAATCTTTCACCACCAAGCATTGTTGAGAATCTGTTATGTGACAAGAATGGTATCCAGATATTAGTCTTCTGTCTGAGGAGTAGCTGGCAAAGATTTTTCCCCATTCTGTGTGTTTTCTCTTCACTCTACTAATTGACTCTTTTGCTGTATAGAAGCTCTTTAGTCTAATATAGTCCTATTTGTCGATTCTTGTTGTTATTTCCTATGCCAGGGAGGTTCTGTTTAGGACGTCCTTTCCTACTCCTGTGTCTTCAAGTGTTTTACTTGTCTTCCAGAAGGTTTCATGTTTCTGTCTGAATGTTTAGCTCTTCGATCCATTTTGATTTTAATTTAGTATATGGTGAGAGATATGGGTCCAGTTTGATTCTTCTACAAACTGACAACCAGTTTTCCCAACACCATTTGTTGAATCGGCTATCCTTCCTCCAATGTATGCTTTTGGATGCTTTGTCAAAGATCATATATTTGAATATGTCTGGAGACGTTTCTGTGTTCTTGATTCTGTCCCATTGGTCCATGTATCTATCTTTGCTCCAGTACCATGCTGTTTTTATTACTATTGCTTTGTAGTATAGCTTGAAGTCTGGGATTGCAATGCCACCTGCTTTGGTTTTATTGCTCAGCATTGCTTTTGCTATTCGGGATTTCTTCTGTTTCCATATAAATTTTAGGATCATTTTCTCTAGATCTGTAAAGTATGCTGTTGGTATTTTGATTGGAACTGCATTGAATCTGTATAACAGTTTTGGAAGTATGGATATTTTAACAATATTGGTTCTGTCTAACACAATGAAGTACTATTTAGCTATAAAGAATGACAAACTAGAGTCATTTATAGGAAAATGGATGGACCTGGAAAATATAATGTTGAGTGAAATAAATCAGAAGCACAACTTGAATACTGTATGGTATCCCTTATTTGAGTGAGGCAAAATGCAAACAAAAGAAAAGGGTAAACAGTGGATACAAAAAGGGTCAGATCTAAACTAATAGGCAAAGGGTCCAAAGGAACAAGAAGAGGGAAAGGGGGGAGGGGAATGGAAAGCCAGAGGAATAATGATATCTTAAAAACAAGAATCTAATAACCCAAATTTAAAACAGTGACACGTACACTAGGTACTACAGTAACTTTATGTAGTTGTGACTTAATGCTGCATCTATGTGATTGTTCACATTGCTCACTGTCATAAGCAAAAGGCACAGTGTATTGTGGTCTGTAAGCTTGTGTAATGGCCTATAAATTTGTGTAACCTTGGATAAATTTTAATAAAAATCTATTTTTTAAAAAAGTGGTATCTAACTTCGCAAGAAGGAAGGAATGCAGAGTCAAAGAATTTGCAGCGCAGCAAGTCAGAGGGTAGGTGCTGTGATACAGGCAGTAGACACGGGATATAGCAAGAGCTACTGGGAAGTAGATCTAGCCTCCCAGTCATTCTGGTGACTGTATTCTGAAAGGTTAGTAGGAAGTAAATTGGTAGAGAGGACAAGTTTCTAGGTCCTTTAGACTGCCCTGAAATTGGCGCACGCAAGGTCAACTTGCACCACTGAGATTTTACTCCTGGAGTCTCCATATTGAAGGCATGAGGAGCAGCCAGACTGGCAAGATAGTGAGTGAGAAGGAAGATCTTACAGGCTGAAAGGATGCTCAGCAACATTGCAAGCTAGAGGTTATTATGATCAGGTTTGCATTTTGGAAATCTCATTTCTTCTTTAACTTCAGCCCACCACCAACTTCTTGGGAATGGGATGTTCTTCTTGCCATTTGACATCCATGACCCACAAAGAAAAAGAAATTAGATTAGGTAGGATGTTAAACACCAACTAAAAGCAGAACCCAGAGCAAATAGAAGTGGTGAGTACAGCATGTCCTAGTTTTCAGGAAAATCACCACCAAACACCCATTCGTTCATTAGACTCGATGAACTCTTCAGGATTTTAAAAACCCTTCACAATGTAGTGTGAAAAGAAGCAGGCTTTGAGGACTTTCAGAACCCCGCTGTGTAAAGCTGCCTTTGATTCTGCCCAATGAAGGGGATGTTGATGGAAGAAGAAGAAGGAACCATTCCAAAATAGCTTCCGGGAGAAGCCAAGTGTCCGTGCTGAGGATGGAAAGCTTCATATGGATGCAGGCTGGAGGCTTGGCTTGAGACAAAGAGAGGGTCTCTGGAGTGAGCCAACCGGGATGAAGTCCCAGCTCCTTTATTAGAAGTCAAATACGTTTTGCAAAATGAGGATACTTACTATAGCCCACCAGCTGTGGCTCTTGTGAGAATTAAATCTAAGTTAATGTGTATTCAACACTTAGAAACATCTCTACACCTGGGTGGTTCTCCATAACATCAGCTTTTATCATACTGTGCGATTCCCATCATGGATTAAATGAAGCACCTGGCACACAATGAGCTGCAGTAAACATTCATTTCATTTCTCAGTAGTGAGAAAGTAGAGGCATGATGAGAAGAATGCGGTGCAGGAGACAGAGGTCTGGCCAAGATGGCCTACTCACGGTCCGCCTGGCCCTGACTGTGGCTCGCCAAACAGCAGCAGGAGTTTGTCTGTGGGGTGCGAGTCTTTCGCTTTGTTCTGCTGAACTCTCTGCATTGCCTTGGGAGACACACAAAGCAAAATTGTCCATCCTGGAATATTGCATCCTCACTAAGTTTGGAAAACTGCTGTGTGCCACACCATTTTCTGTTGGCCCAGATTTTCTTTTTCAGTCCAAATGTATTTGCTCCAAGCCTGGCTGAAGCTAAAGGGAATTTCATATAATTCCTGGGATGAATTTTACTGATATCTCTGTCATTCTCTCTCTCTCTCTCTATCTCTCTCTCTCTCTCTATCTCACACACACACACACACACACACACACACACACACACACACACACACCTCTTCCTCTTCCTAGAGTCCTGGGGGGAAGTGACCTGTTCACTTTATTAGGTGCCAGGTTCAGGAATGCTCACAACTGTCTTGGGCCCCAAGAAGCCTTGAAATTTCTCCACTAGGACAGTGGCTCAAGTGTGCTGCCTTGCCAGGGTCCAGTGTGAGGTCGGCAGGCCAGCTGAAAGCTCATCCCGAACAGTCACCTCCAACCTTAAACTCACATACCACAGCTGCGCTCCTGGAACCAAGTCTATTTTCCTAGAATATCTAGTTACAGCGTTTTCAGAATGAGCTGCCTCATTATCAAGAGTGTTTCTGAGAATCAAGCATTCTTTTAGAAAATGCCAGCTCTCTAGGGAAGGCAAGGCAAAACAGACACATTCTCCTGCCTGGCACCCCTCCGTCTCTCAGGCATCACCCGGTCAAACCCAACTGTCCAGCTTAGGAAACACGAACAACAGGACTCAATTGCTATGAAGGAGCTGAGGTCCTGGGTGACCAAGGGAGGGACCAGGGTCTCCTTCCTCAGAAAGTCTCAAGAGTACAAGCCACTGGAATTTGTGCAAAGTCAGCATTACATTTCTAGAGAGAACACTGGATTAGAACCTGGGTTTTATTTCCTCGCTTTGCCATGTACTAGTTTGTATCATCTTGGGCAAATTGTGAAATTTTCCTAGCCTCAGTTTCTTCATTTGTGAAGTAGGGATAGTTATTAAAAATGATCAAATCACACACGGAAAAATGTCTTGCAAATTAGAAAACCTTCAATGTTGAAAAGGCATTACCTTGTTCCTTTTATGATTGTTCCTTGCTTCTTATATACATGTTTGTGTGTTTCAGTTCAGGCTTCTCTGATGTGACCCCACAGACAGAGTGGTTTCAACAACAGACATTTCTTTCTCGCACTTTTGAAAGCTGAATGTTTCTGGATCAAATTGGCAGCATGGTTGGGCTGTGCGAGTGCTTGCTTTCTGGTTATGCCCTCGGATTGCAGAGAGCCCAAGGAGGAAGCAAGCGCTCTCCTTCCTCTAAAAAGACACAATCCCATTATGAGCTCTTGATCCTCATGACCTAATGATCTCTCAAAGGCCCCACCTCCAAATGCCATCACATTAGGGATTAGGTTTTCATACATGAATATTTAGGGGACATAAATATGTACCAGTATGTTTCTTACCTGTCTTCAGGGACACTAATGTACTGCTGACTTTGTACAAGCTCCAGTCTCCCCTATTATTTAGGAGCCCTAAGGCAGGAGACCACAGCCATCCAGAAACCCAGCTCCTGAATGAGAATTGGGTCCTAGTTTTCATTTTTGCTAGACTGGTCTGCTGGGTTTAGCTGGGTGATTCTTGTGGGAGGGGAGTGGCAGAGAAGCAAATGTGTCTGCATTGTAACTCTTGCCATCCCTGAGAGGTAACTTGTAAGTTTGAAAACCCTTAAGAATTTAAGAGAACAAAAATTAATTCGAAGTAAGTTCAAAACATGGCTCTTGACACAATGCTAAACACACATAAAATAAATGCATAAAGGATGATTAGATTATGTTATCCATCATCTCCTATTTAAGAATGTAGGGAACTATGTAATGTGCCTTAATTCCAAATAAATCTGTATCTACACAGAGATATAGATAGAAATATAGATGATATAGAGACATAATGTGTGAATGTGTGTTTGTGTGTGTGTGTGTGTGAGAGAGAGAGATTTCTTCATCTGTAAAATGTATCACTTTCAGGAATACCCAGTCCTCAGGGTTCCTTGTGTTTGAAGTGGTTTAGTGGCTTATAGACAGTCTGAAGTCTTCACTAAGAGACACTTGCATTCAAAAGTCCTATCCTTAGGAGCTGTGACTTTCAGAACTTAACTAATCTCTTTGAGCTTCAGCTATGACATCTTTAAGTTGGACCAATGCCTACCTCACTGGGTTGTGGTATGGATGGAACAAGATAACATATGCAAAGCATATGTCAGCATGCCTGGCCCTTATTACTCACTCAATAAAAAGTCAACATTCTACAGACATGATAAATGGGGGAGAAGGAGGGAATGCGTGAGAGACACGTGGTAAGAATGACACATCAGTGGGAATTCAAGGGTGAGAAAGAATGGCTTCTGAAGGTCCCCTAAGAATACAACTCAGCCCTAATCAGTTTTGAGGGTAAGTATATACTCCCATCCCACTGGGAAACCTGTGGTCACCTAAGGTTGACTCTCAGTCTACCCATTTAAAATATATCACTGAGTCTGACCAAAAAAACCAGTTGAGGTCCTGATTTGCAGTCTTTAAGCAAGTGAATAATTGCAAAATGAGAAACAAATTATGAACATTTTCTCTTTTTCCATTTTCTCCCTAGGTGATACTGCCAAGTGTCAGAATATTAAACACCATCTACGTGGTGATGACTGCCAATTTTTTGTTTCCATCCTGGGTATGTCTCCAGAATTTTATAAATGCAGCTGTCTGCCCTGTATTTCTTCTTATACCAACTTTGCCAACATTAAGGTAAATTCTTGATCTTTCCCCATTTATTCTTGCATAACTGCCTGCTACTATCTCTTGGCTCTTGTAATTGATTTCATGCATTAGTACATGACTTTTTAAAAAAGTAACTGTGAGTAGAGCGATATACTAAACTTCAGGGACTATGCTAAGTACTGGAAAAAATAGAATAAAAAAGTGACAATCCCTGTACAGAGAGAGCTTGATAAGTAGTATGGGAAATAGCATATTGTCCTTAAAATATTTATTCATGTGTCTTAATGTTGTAACTTCGGCTGTATGTGGTGAATTTTAATTATGTGTGTAGAAAAAAGGGGGTGAAAGATGTCCCCACAGAGAGATTCTGAGGAGATGACATTTTGAACTGCTTCTTGAAGAATGTTGAGGGGTTTCTTTGACAGGTATTATGGCCGTCCTGTTTCCAATTAGCTCATCTCCACCTGATTGAGAATAGTGTATTTACCCACCCCACAGATCAGCTGTGGCCTTGGGACTTGCATCTGTCCATAGAACGCGAGCAGAAACAAGACAGGCTATGTTTAAAGGACATTACCAGGCTAAGCTCTTCTTCTCCCTCTTTTGGAAGAATAGTATATTCCAGGCAGGGATTTTTCCCTCTAGCTTGGATCTTGGAAGAAAGAAGACCCATGGAAAAGAGAAGCAGCCAACATAAAGGTCAGTGAGAAATAAAACTTTGTTGTTACAAGCCATCAAATTTTGGGGGTGGTTTATGGCTGCATTTAAATGAGCAAAGTTGACTAATACAAATATTGGTACCAGAAGTGGAGTGCAGTAGAAAACCTACATGTTTGACATTGACATTTAGGTTAAGTGTTAGACAGCAAGGAAACTTGTTGGTGATTTGTTATTCACTAAAGAAACATTTGATGAAAATGTTGTTTGCGATAAATTGGAAGGCAGATTATGTACGTGTATAAAAACTATACATATACAAATTCTCTATAAAAATCACCCCAAGACTCAGTGGCATACAAATGTAAACATTCATTTCTTACCCGTGTGTCAGCAAGTTGTTTGAGGTTCAGTTAATCTAAGTTGGACTTGACTTAATGCCAGCTGTACATCGAGTCTGGGTATACCTCATGTGTTGTTCAAATTCCTTGGACCAGTAGCTTAGTGTATTAGTCTGTTTTCTCATGCTGTAACAAAGTACCTGAGGCTGGGTAACTTACAAAGAAAAGAAGTTTATTTAGTTCATAGTTTTGGAGGCTTGACACCCAACATTGGGTGATTCCATTTGTTTGACCTCTGGCGAGGACCTCACATGAGATAACATCATGGTGTGGGAGCGGTGTGTGAAGGGATCACATAGTGAGGCAGGAAGCCAGAAAACAGGAAGGGCCCAGTCTTGTTCTCTTAGAATGATACACTGCTGCAGAAACGAATTGGGTTCCATGGGAACTTTACCCATTTTTTCCAGGGGCAGCATCCCCAGTTATCCAGTTACCTTGCACTGGGGCCCACTTCTTATACATTCCATGACTGCCCAACAGTACAATGAGGACCAAGCTTCTGCCACATGAACCTCAGGGTTACACTCCCATTTCCAGATGATAGTGCTCACTGTGGCATGTTCCTCTTGACTTGAAACGTAACAGCAAGGAAACGAAACAACACTCGTGGAAGGAGAGGCAGTAGGTGTTTGCTAGACCGTAATACAATGTACCCTGGTGCCTAGTGAACTTGTTGCTTTGGGTGCATCAGTGGGACAGAGTGTAGGCATTGTGGTCATGTATTCTAGCTTTTGGTTGTGGCCCTGTGCTTAACGGACCATTACCTGGGGCAAGACACAATTTCTGTAAATCTGCTCCCCAATTTGAAAAATAGTGAAAAACAAATTTTAGTATTTTTTACAAGGAGTGGAAAATTTAGCTAACTCAAATAAAGCAGTGATTGGATGATGGTGGAAATACTCTTCTGGAAATGGATCCCCTGGAGTCCAAGGAAAACTCAACAACAAGACCTCAGGACAGAGGGATAGGCAGCCAAGAGGAACTTTAGTCTTTTGTCCTGCTGTGAATATGCCTCCACCAAATCTGTGTGTTTCTTTTCTATGTGTGTTTTTGTACACTGACTCATGTGTATTGCAATCATATGTACATAAATGACGAGAGCATTTTGTTCACCAGAATCTCTCTTGGTAGATCATCCTGGCTAGAGGGTAGACTCCCAAAGGAAAGTTCAGGTCCTAACACGTGGTCTCCAAACTTTCTCTGATAATAGGAACAAGCTTTGTTTTGCTCCTCTGCAGGAGGAAGCTGGGATCAAACGAGCAGTTTAATACCTGAAGTGTTCAGTGTAGAGTCGACTAAAAGAGCAAACAATAGAGATGAGGATTTTTTTTCTAAAAATTGGTTAAGTAGTAAGATTTCAATTTTGAGTTGGTGAGGAGTGAAACTAAAGCAGTACCCAGGTGCAGCTGAGGCTGGGGAAAGGACTGTGGTACACGAGTCTAGTGAAAATGACAGGTGTGATGCAGGGAATCTTCGGCTTTAGTGGAGCTCAAATCAAGTTTGCCTAAACATGATGAGGAATACCCTAGATCTCTGTCAGCAGGACCTCTCTTGGGGATCTAGAAACTCAGAGGGCGCCTTTCTGGTCCCTAGAGTGGTGTTCATCCCCATGAAAAGAGGAGTTTGTAGTGAGGAACATGAGCCCTTCTGGATGCCTGGAACCTGGAACCCCGTTCAAATGGTCCCAGACTGGCTTCCTAGGCCTGCATGGGTTTCTCATCAAGGTCCCTCCTCAGCAAGATGTTCCACCTCCCAATGTGTACACTGGGCTAAAGGAGTGGCTAAAAGAGGTTTGTTTGCACAGGTGTCAGTAGAAGTTGGACATCTGGATCCTAGGATGTCCACATGTGTGCAATTGAGGCCCTATTGGGGTGGATGGAGCCTACAGTAGGGAGAGAGGACTTGGCCAGGAGCTTCCGCTAGTACTCTTGCTCCAGGCCCTAAAAGCTTAGAGGACGGGCAGAGAGGTCCCAACTGACATCCCTGTAGAAAAATTCGAAGGGTACATCAAAGCCCTGCCCATAATACAGGTTATACTTTGGCTAATCCTGTCCTGAAAATTAGCCATGAGCCTCTTCCTAATTAGTACAGTAATAAAGCAGCAAGAAAACATCCAGTTAAAATTTTAATGTTCAAAAACTCATCCATCTGCATTACGATCCTGTAAGAAAAACATGCCATGCACGGCCACCTGTGACACGAAACAGGCAAGACTTGGTTCCCACACAAGGCAATCATTTCTCCATTCAGAATGCCAGAGTATTCTCTCCTTGGAAAGTTTATGGAGAACTCATATCCTGCCTGTTTGCCTTTAATAAAGAAATGTTAAATATTTTTAAATAGCCCTTCTCTAATGGGCCGGGAATACGTGTATCCTTAGCACTTTTGCTTCTTTAAACATCCTGAGGGCTATTAAATCCCCTGACTGGAATGGCTGCCCTGCTGGGGTGTACCCACCTTGCTTGGTCTGTCAGGCATTCCCTGGTTTATAGAGCTACAGCTGGAAGGGGGAGAAGCTTCCAAGCACCCATCACCGCTCATTTACTTGTATTCATTGTCCACGTTCTTCTTGCTGCTGACTGAGCACATGTAATTCTTTCCTCTGTCTTTTCCTTGTCTGAAGAGAGTTAAATGACTTGCCACATGCTTACCATTTGCACAGGACTCTCTGTGGGTCCCCATCATCCTTCATCCTTCTTCTTGAGGAGTCCACTCATGGTTAGCAGAGAGGAAACGGGAGTTGAACTTGGAATTGGACTGTTTGGTTGCAAATCCAAGACTCTTCACTTACTAACTGGTTAGGTAATCATGGTTAAGTCAATTAAAAATACCTCTTTTGGGGCTGGGGCTGTAGCTCAATGGTAGAGCACTTGCCTAGCATCTATGAGGCCCTGGGTTTGATGCCCAGCATACAAAAAGAAAAAAAGAAAAAAAAAACCTTTGGAAAGAAGCTAGAGCTAGGCTTTCATTTGCTCCTTTAAAATTACTTAGCCTGTCCTACTAAGTATTGCACAGTGTGGAAGGTATAGGAAGACAAAAGTGCAGCGTCCAGATAAACAATGAGCAATGACCTTGTGGCTTGATTACTTAAAGAGCCGAGCAACACATCATTCTCCACTGTATTTCTGAGTTAACATGTACGCATTGTCCAATAGCTGTCTGAGTGGACAGTATCTGCCTTTTCAGTATTTATGTGTTGTTTAGTTTTTGTATTCTCATCCACCACTTCCTTCAAAAATAAATGCAGGAGCACACTAACGTTAAACTGATCTGCAGTAGTTTGTTCAGATGATTCGAAAATTGGATTCCCTTGGGGTATTGCACAACTGGGCTTGGGACCTTGGTTTTTGAATAAGTGGATGGTTATTTACTTTCAGGCAAGACAGAGGCAACAGGAGACCTCTAGTAGGACAACAGAGATCATTGTACACTGGTGGGGCTGTGGGGTCAGGAGTTAAAATCAGAATAATCTGAATACAAATCATAACACAGAAGAAGGAAATTTTCCATCCCTACAAACTCCTTGAGCCATTGATCGGAGTTACAGATACTGCTGTTCACTCAGCAGAAATATATTAAGACCATATGTAGAGATAAATATTCTGGTCTGAGCAAGATATGAAAACAAGAAGCAAAGAGCAAGTCAGTGGGGTCCCTCACGGACTGCTGCGCTTCCAACCACACGAAAGAATACTCAGAGCTGTAGGAGGCTGAGATTCTGTTCACTCTTTCATTCGCTCCTTTATTCAACAAATATTTATTGAGCACCTGCTGTGTGCTGGGAATTCAGAAGGAAGCAAAACCTGGCACAGTTTCTCCCTTCCTGTGCACTAGTGAAGGACAAAGACATCAGTGAATAGTACTTCAAGCTCATCTATAGCTGTGGAGACCATTGCCCTGAAGGGGGAGGTATACGGTGCAAAGAGAGGTTACAATGGATACCATTGAACTCATAGGGGAAGACAAAGTCGGCTTCCCTAAGGAGGTGATTCTTGACTTAGTTTTTATGGTCACAGCTCCTTCTCTCTCTAGTGCCTCGTTCTTCTGTTTTTTAGAGACTTTTGCGATGACATCGGCCCATCTGGAAAATCTGGGCTCATTTCCCCATCTCGAAGTTGTAAGTTAATCATATCTACAAAGTCCTTTTTGATGTTTAAGTTAACAGAGGAATAGGTTTCAGGGATTAAGGCGTGGCCGTCTTTGGGGAGTCATTATCTTGCTCACAGCGCCAGGGCACATAGATTCAAAGCTGAGGAGGAATTAAACACGGAGTGATATATGAAAAGACATTTTCAGCATCGAGCAACCAGAGATCGTATCTTAACAGCGTTCAGGTGCAGCTAAAGAAGGGGATGGAAGGTTGGCTGCCTGAGCAGGTGCAGTGCTGAGTAAATGAGAGGCTCAGCCCCAAACCTAATGCCCGAGTGAAATGTTTATGGTGTATAAGGCTGGTCCACTCTAAATGCAAATAAATGCTTGCTAATCCTGGGGATTTGTGAACCGATTTGAAAATGCATGAATTCTGGCACTTTGCCTCTCTGTCTATACAGCAGGGATGCTGTGGCGAACCAGGATGTTATTTCTCAAAATGTGTCACCTTTGCCCTTGGAAGGAGTCTGGTTCCCTGCTCTTTTGGAGTTTCCAAATATGTGCTGTTTATTAGCAACACCATCCAACCCCTCAGACACACATCTCTTCCCAGAAGAATCTAAATTAGTTTAATCATATTTTGTGCTTCCCTAGAAGAATTTTTCCAGTTCTAATTCTTTCATTTTGCTTTTGTGGTTAATTTTTCCCCCTTCTCATCTTCCTTGAGCATAAAACATTACACCGCCACCATCACCTCTGATATGGGACTCTTGTGACAAAAACTCAAGGGGTCTTTAGTAACAAAACTCAAGGGACAGTAAAGAGCTGAGTTTCAGTAGCACAGCCTCTTCTGTGCCTGGGCAGGCTGAGTGGACCATTGCTTTTAGTAGCGCTTTGCAGAAATCAACCCAAAGCTCACCCATGAGGCCACTCGCTCTCCCATCCTACCACCACAGAAACTTCAAGTCCTCTGCAGCTGCCCCCAGGAGAGTACCTCCCTGAGGGACCAAGGGTGTGTGAAGGTGAAGTAGAAGGGGAAAAACTGGTGAACAGGCTGAGGCTTTTCCAGAAGTCTTGCCAAGCCAGACAAACAAAGACATTGAAGTAAAGGCATTACAGTCAGGATCTTCTTTGGTTTACTGTGGAGCCAAAGATCTGATTTCTTCCCCCTAAAAGTCACTTTCTTCTTTGTCTCCCTTTGGAGCTTCAACGTATGAGCATTAACTCATTTATTCTTTGAGAAGAAGGAAAAATTGGGACCTGAATATACGATCTGAAGAGAAACCAGAGTATAGGGACCTGAATATAGAATAGTGATTACTGGAAGTGGGGAAGGGCAAATAATGGGAGGCTGATCAATATGTGCTGTATGCATGTACTAAAATATCACACTGAACCTGTACAGTTCATACATATTAATCAAAAATAAATTTAAGAATTGAGAAATCTGAGTAGGAGTTAAAATTTTCTGAGTTGTTCTCCAAATTGTAGAGGCTGAGATCAGGCATTAGAAATTAAATTTCCCTCTTTTCCGCCCCTGTTCAAAGTCCGTGGGAGAGAAGCCTTCCATTCTCCTGACATGTACGAGGCAGGCAGTATTGGTCCTACCTTGTGCAAGGATTTGTGATGACTGAGCTAATGTATGTAAAGCACCCTCAGGATGCCTGGCATTCAATAAGCTTTTAATAAATGTTCTCTAAGAAGCAAGAAGATGATGATGATGGTGATGATGGTGATGATGATGATGATGATGATGATGATGATGATGAATTCCTCAATTTTTCTAACCTTCCATTCTGGTTGGGTTCTGAAGCTTGAAAAAGATGAGGACATTTAGAAAAATATTTAGTCTTTTTTTTCCCAACTTCATTTTATTGATAAATAAAATTTTAGCAACTTTTTCTACCCCATGCTCCATGAGCCTACAAATAACACTTTTCTCAAGTTTACCTTCGATTCTTTGCTTCTCACGTCTGGGTGGGTCTCTGTCAGTTACCATCGCTAAGCAACTGCCTGCTGCTCTGGAGATGTTTTATGCAGATTGTGATGGTTTTAGGGGTGTCTGACAAAGTTAGAAAATCCTATAGTGCCAAGTTCTTTAGGTCCTATTGCATGGCCCCCAGTTCACTCCTCTCTAAATATGAAGGCTTCAAAAAGTTAAGAAACTTTATCTTTAAATCTTTGGGTCACACATTCCCCTTCTCTTCATAGGTCATAAAGGTTTCATGGAGCTTGTCAGCATGATCTCTTGCTCCCCGAATAACCCAGTCGATTAGAGACAGACCAGGGTCTCAGATTTCCTCAAGACCTCTTCACAGCCCTTCTGCTCTTTCATGCTTCCTCCCCCCACCTTCCTTTCTGTATCTTCCCTAGGGAGGCCTAAATGCTCATTTACAAGATTCACATGGGGAGGCAGGAAAAGGAATACCACGAAGATGGTTTGTCACCCAGTGCAGCCCCTGACAGCAGATCTCCCAGCTTCCCCCTTTTGCAGCCCTAAACTGCTCTGTAAAGTTTAAAAAGTGTGAATTTATGGAGCTCCAGAGGAGCCAGGAGGTGAAGACCCATCTCCAACCAACAGGCTTGGAATACTGATGAAGCAGAAATATGAGGTCTGGCCAATTTTTGACCAATAAAATATCTTCCCTGCTTTTCTAGTTCCTTGACCTGCCCTTTCCCACGAAACCCTAAGTGGGGACACAATGATGGGGAAAAGGTCAGTGAAGAGCAGCAACGCAGAGCTAAGTACCCAGCATGCCCTGGGCTTGTCAGGGCACATTCGGGTCACTTGGCTTCTCTTTTGGAACTTTCATTCCTGCCTTCCTCAACATATTTTTCTTTTCAGAGAGGCCTGGGTTGATCAATAGCTAGAATCACTGTCGAAACTGTGCCAGCTGCAAGGGAGGCTTAATGGTCCTGTGAAAACTGGGGCAGCTGAGTGGATCCTGGAGGAAGCTATAAACACATGGTGCTTTGGAGACACACGGCTGGGCTATGCCGGCTTTGTGATTCTGGCAGGCTACCTGAACCTCTCTGAGCCTGCTTCCCCATCCATAACAGGAAGAGCTTGGGCCTGGAACGGATCTGGAGATTTCTTGGTCTAACATTCTCCATCTTAACCAAGTGTGGGAGCCAGGAAGGGACTATCAGAGTGAAGATTTTGGGAAAGCAGGGACTGTACCTATCTAGCTCCTAAGGCCTTGGTTCGACATTCTGAATGACCAGTGTCACTTGTACCCTGCCCATTTATCTAACTCTTGCCAATATTGAATTGACCAAGGTTCACATGGTGGAAGGGGGGCGGGGAGAGAGATAAACTTCGAATTAGATAATCAAAATAGGATTATGTAGGTATGAAGTAATAAAGCTGACGGAATTATGATACTATTCTTTGATTACTTGTTTTAAAATAAAAACTGTCTTCCCCATAATGAAAGAATAGGACCAAAGTTTGTTCCCAAACAAATTTCTCAAGGAGGCGCTGACTTTGAACTGCCCTAAATCACTTTGTGCCATGTCATGTGTAGAAAACTCTTAGTCCATTTTCTGGTGCTACAACAAAATACCTGTGATTAGGTATTTTATAAATAATACAAATTTATTTCTCATAGTTCTGGAGGCTGGGAAGTCCAAAATCAGGGAGCCAGTGGCTTTTGTTGTCTAGTGAGGGCTGCTCTGTGCTTCCAAGATGGTGTCGTGTTGCTCTGTCTTCTGGAGGGAGGAGCAATGTGTCTTTGAATGGCAAAAGGCAGAAAGGCAAGTAGGTGACACACTCTGTGCAGCCTCGTTTATGAGGTCCTTAATCCCATTCACAAGTGAGAAGTTTTCCTATGGCCTAAATACTTCTTAAAATCCTACCTCCTCATACTCTCGCACAGGCATTTGAAATACTGTTTGGGTAGTGAGTTCCTGCAGACTTATCTGCCAACAACCCGCATTAGGCAAAACCAGACATGGGACCCCCTAGATCAGAGGCACAGGAGCCCAGAGAAAGCTCAGGAAAGCGCAGGCTGGAAACAAGGGCTGAGTGTTCGAGGTTCATCTAGTCCAAGATGTAGATGTAGAACAGGGATGGCTCCAGAATGGACTTTTCAGAGCTGGGGCAGGTCATGATCTCTGAGGTCCAGAAAGGAGAAGTAGTTTATCTAAGGTCACAAGACCGGTTAGTTTGCAGGAATTCATAGCCAATTTGATTCATGCACTTATGAGTGGATACTGAGTCCATCATGTTCTAAGCTAGACGTTTTTATGCTTTATTCTCTGCCTAACACTTTCCCAATAAATAGATCATGACAACCCCATTCCTATCGAATGCCCAGAATCAGCAAAGCTTTACATTTACTTCCTTGCCAAACTCTTCTTTTTGTGAAGGTAATGGGATGGTGAAAAAAGCAAAGATGATAGATGTTTTCAATTTGGATTCAGAGTAGCGATCATGGGTTTTGGATGAGGGCTCTATAAATATTCTATAAATACTCCCAAACTGCCTAAGCGGCTTCCTTCAGGCCCGTTTTGTCAACAAAGAGGCCTGAGGAGCTTGCCAGGCAGTGGGGGTGGGGGTGTCTCAGGGCCAGGGGGAGCCACACAGGGTGGGGGTTGGGCAGTGTGCAAACCTGAGCTTTAGAGAAAAAGCTCAGAGAGAATAAACCTTTGCCCTAATACCTGGCAAGTGAACACTGTTGTATAAATAATATTTATTTTCTTTTTGGTGCGATCTTGAGTGTAGTGGTGATAAACTATATTTTACTTTTCTTACTTAGTTTCTCTCTTGTTTATATATGGTTTCTCCACTCAAAATGGCCTTTCGAGGTTCCAATATATGCATCTGGAGTGTGTGTATAAGTCTGTCAAAGGAGACGTCCTGGCCTTGTTGTTTAGGTAGATGGGGCTGGATGAGGTCAGCTGGGTTTTTGAGAGTTCATGTCGAGGCTCTCCAACTGGCAGGGAGCAGTCGCATCCTCCTGGACTGCCAGCCAAGTGCATGCTCTTCTGAAAGTCACTGAGTTGAAGATAAACATGGAGCCCATAATAGCTTTTTCACTTGATCTCCTTTATTACATGTTCCACACTTTAAATTCCTTTGCTCCACTCCCGTATTCTTCTGGATCTTTTAGAACAAACATTGAAGTAGGAAAAAAAAAAAAAAAAGAAGCCAACTTCCCTCTTCCCTCCTCCCTTCTCGTCCTTTCTGAGTGACTCATTTGAACTGGGACAATTAATCTTAATCAGGACAGCATAACAGCAGAAGACATCCACAGTGAGGCATGTTGATGCCAAAAACCGGTGAGGCAACCAGCCTTTCCTCTGGGCTGCAGTGGGGGCCATGTGGGACAATTTAGTTATTTTAAAAATAGCGTTTTGCAAAACGAGAGCTGCTTGCTTCTGCGGGACGGGCAGCAGGGCGGGGGTTGTGTAACGCCTGTGCTAACCACTGAGCGTGAGCAGGCACTTTTCACAATGTTGGCTAGAAGGTGATACAGGCCACCAGGCCCCAGGGATCAGCTCCGACTGCTCCAGGGGAGATTAAGGACAAATAATTCCTCATGTTTGCGTTGGTGATTTTCTGTGCAGAACCCGGAGCTTCTGTGTATGCACCCTTAGCCATTATCCTCATTTTCTGACAGGTTCAATTACTCATCTCCTCTCCTCTGCCCATCTCCTGTTTTGTTTTTTCTCTGCATGGGTCACACTTTCCAATAAACCAGGGCTACACCTGGTACCCTAGAAAGGCTTTGGTCAACAGAGTGTACTTGTTGCAGACAGGCCTGGCGAGTCCAGAAATGACCGGGAGGAACCACCTCACCGCCTTTATGAATGTGTTCTCATCTTCTCATTTGCAATTAACTGATCGGGCCCTCATTACAGGAGGTCTAGTGTTACTCTCCTGAGGTCCAAGAACTCCAGGGATACAGTCCAAAGTGCACAGTCCTGCTTCCAAACACAGGGCCGAGAGGGAACTAGAACATCTGATCTGCTTGGTTATGAGTCAGTATGGGCTCTGTTCCTTCACAGGTGCCTTTGTTCAGAACTGTCCCGATGCAGACTGACGGGTGCCACTGCTGCGGCCATGTACTTGCTGGCCTGGATTCAAGCACACGTTTCAAGGCTACCCACGAACATCAACGTTCCAGCCACAGTAAACTGTGATGCATTAAAAGCTGTGTTAGAGATGGTGGGAGAAGAGACTTCCAGTTCATTCGGGTGAATTTCCTCTTTCAGGCTTCACTGGGACCATCCGAGTCCCAGCTCCTGGTCTTCTCCCAGCCCATCCTTGAAGCCTGTTGTGACTTTGCCTTTCTCCTCTGAGTACATTGTCCAAAGTATGCGGCTGTTAGTTTCTTTACACCCACGGGAAGTCACTCCAGTTTTTCTCCCTATGGTCTGCTCTTCTGTGCATGGCTTCTTTCTTTTCCAGATAAGTAATCTGACCTAATTATCCCGCATCATTATGTACGCTATTGTACGGGGACAAAAAGAAGATCTCCCTTAGGCAAATTGTACCCCAGCACATCCAGCAGCCTTTACAAAGAGCTAACATTACAAGGTCACAAGTCACAGGGTTAGAACAGACCTCTTCCCACCCCTCCATCTTGGTGTGTCCACATTTTCCGATACCACATTTTCCAAAGTCTCATGTCATTCATTCATCCCACAGACCTTTACTGAGCACAACCGTGACGCTAGGGGCTCATCTGGGATATTGTAGCGCAGTGATGGAAAATAGACGCGAGTCAGGAGACGCAAGATGCACACATACACAGTTGCGATGTAAAGTAAAAAGTGATAGTTTTTGGACCTCTAGAAAATGAGACAATGCGACAACTACCATGCTACTTCTTTATTGGGAGTAGAAACCCAAGGAAGGAGAAGTGAGGAGAAAAGGATGTGAGGAGGAAAGGAAAAGGACATCACAAGGGAGTGTTTAGGAAGGCAACTAATTGCTCAGTCTCGGAGGACTGTCTCAGGAGAAGGTCCCGGGAGAGGGCGTGATGGGTAGGGAAGGAGAATGGGGACAAAATGGTCTGCTGGCTCGTGTCTCCCACTGTTAAAGCTTCCATGTAGGGAACGTCAACTTCCGGGAGTCCCCTAGTGTGTGTTTGTGTGTGTGTGTGTGTGTGTGTGTGTGTGTGTGTGTGTGTGTGCCAAGCCCCTAGTGTCTGTCCTCAGGTCTCAGCAGCAGGACAGGGCGAGACAAGAGGCAAGAGGTTCAGAGCATGGCACAAAGCGAGGCCCTGTCAGACTGTGCTCCTGTGCGCTCAGCCGTAGTGACACATGCTGCTGGGGCAGAAGGGGGCCAGTGGCTTCCGAAGCACCCAGGGAGCCACGGGGACCTGACGTGACAGACTCACAAGGGGAACTTGATGCGGTAAACAGGTAAGGTCCAGATAAAGTGCTTCAGGAATTCAGAGAAGGAAGCTTGCTCTTAGAAGTGGACTTGGGGACCAAGAGTCAAGGGAGGACTTTTGAAGAAGGCAGATTTTAAGTGAGACTTTTAAAAATTTTTATTAGTACCTGTTTGTAGTACATAATGTTTACGTTCCTTGTGTGGAGTTGGTATATGCACATAACACATCTTAATTCATTTTTGTCTCCCCTTCGTCTATCTCTTGATCCCCTTCCCATTTGCAAAAGATCTGTCTCCCTACTTCCTATTATCTATCTTTTATTTTGTTCTTTATTTACAATTTGGGTCTTTCACATAAGAGAAACCATGTAAGATTTAAGCTCAGGTGTCTGATTCATTTCACTTAACGTTATGGTCTCAAGGTGCATCTGTTTTCCTCCAAATGATTTGTTTATCTTTCTTTATGGCAGAGTAATATTCCATTGTATGTAAATACCACATTGTCTTTATCCATTCATCTGTTGATGGACATATACACTGCTTCCAGGATTTAGCTATTATGAATTATGCTGCTATAGACATAGGTGTGCATGTATTACTGTAATACGATATCTTTAATTATTTCAGGAAGATGCCTGACTCGGCAGAACGAGAAGAATTTGCTGTGTAATGTGGGGTTGCAGGGAAAGAGGACATCCCACTGGAAGGAGACACTGATTGCAGGGACGTAGAGAAAAATATTGTGACAAATGGAGAACAGTGCACAGCTCAGTTTGGTCGGGGGCTTGGGAAAATAAAGATATATTGAGGGACAAGGCTGAAAATGTAGTGGAGCCAGCTAGGCGAGCCTGGGTGAGGTGCATTGATTCTAATCAAACAATGAAGGACCACTAGTG
Source organism: Hystrix cristata (assembly GCA_004026905.1). Lineage (NCBI taxonomy): Eukaryota > Metazoa > Chordata > Mammalia > Rodentia > Hystricidae > Hystrix > Hystrix cristata. The sequence continues at coordinate 70,572 of PVJO010005990.1, read as the reverse complement.
GTAGTGAGATAAAAGTTTTAATTCAGGAATTTCAGTCCTTCTTCATGTATTCCATTCTGTAGTCAGACACTTGCGCACGCATGTCACATTGAAAAACAGTATTATGAACCAGCTTTTTGGAATTCCAGAGATCTATGGAACATACTTAAAAGCTTTCTATGCTGTCCTTTCCATTTCTCAGATAAACAAATTGGGACATGACAAGCTTGGTAATCTTAGTTGAGATTCTTGATTGTATTGGTTCTTGTATTCGTGGAGTCCAGAAGGACAGATCCGGCTCGGGCCTGGGCTTAAACAGGCGCTCGGGATTCTGCCCACTCCACCTGCCCACTCCTCATCCTCCTGTCCTGGCTTTGGTCTCAGACAAGTGCCTCTCTGGCGATGGCAAGACTCATCAAGCTCTGGTTTCCAACCTACCAGCTCAGGAGGTTCCAAAGTGGCCAGGAGGTGGAAGACAGAATGTCCCATCAGAGGTGGGAGGCACGGAAGGAGGAACTTGAACGGAAGATGTATAAGTGGGTAAACAACAGTCGCTTACTCCCAGAACCCGAAGTGTATTGACTCCGTTGGAGCTTGTTCCTAACTGAACCATCTCTCAGGGTTGGCGACAGAAGACACCTGAGTGGAACACAGCCATTATCATTGCTACTAGGGCTTTTTAAAGTCTCCCAGGACAAGATAACTAAGCTAAGGCCTGAACTCACAGGAAGAAGTCTTGTTTGATCCTTTTCAAAAAAACGAGAATATAGCTTTACCTGGTGTGCAGAGCAGACTTTCAACCTGCCTCGGCGTTCCTTCTCTTTGAAAGCTGCGGAGAGATGTTTTTCTCTGCATATCTGAGAAGGTATGTGGTAGAGAAATGCGGTGTTCACTCTCTGGCATTCTGAAACGGAGCTTACGCCCCTGCTGTATCAAAAACATTCTCCCAGAGAATGAAAGAGGCCATCTCAGTATTTGGGTTTTGTTTTTGGTTTTTTTTTTTTTTTTTCCCTCCTCTACTTTGAATTAACATGAAGTCAAAACCAGATCTCAGTGTGGAATTGGCTGCCACGTAATTTAGACATGTTTGCAAAACATTCCAAAAATAACTCAATAAGAATGGGTTTTTCTTGGAATTCATCACTGCTTGGCAAATGAGAGCCCAAACACAACAACTCTGTGCTAAAAAGGCATAAGAGCAGCAATGGAAATGACGGCAGCAGAGAGAGAGGAAACCGAGGAAGCCAGTTGACTTTCTTTATCCGTGATGGTGGAGAGCAGAGATCGAAAACGTGAGGCAGGAGAGAGGCAGACACGGCCAGGGCTTCAGACGCCTTGTTTTCTCTGGGACTCAGTAACAACCGACAGGCCAGAGGTGGGGCAAGAGATGGACGTCTCCCACTCAGAAATTCTCTCCAGCTGTATTTTCCCTCCTCTTCCGCTGAAGCGTGTTTCTGATTGGTTTCAGTGGAGATGATCCACAGGTTCAGGAAATAATAAACTAATGTCATATATAGAAGGGATAAATAGTACAGGAGGACAAGGACAGAGAGGCGAACCTGAGTCCACATCAGGAATGATGGCAGTCTCTTGCATCTTCACTAAATTACCTGGGAGAAGCCAAGTGACTGCTGTGAATGTAAGTTCTTCCACCTTTAAATTGGAGGAAATGGTAGCTAGGTGCACAGCGAGGGGTAGCATGCATGTGATTCTTCGTGGCTGCAGAGCGTTTTCAATCCGGTGCGGACAGTGCGGACGGGAGATGTCAGGCCCTTAGAGCCGTTGCCTCCCTCGGCTACCCCCGTCAGGTACCTCCGTCTCAGGCTAGAGATGAAAGCTGTCAGAGGCAGAATTATGTACTTGGAATCTTCTGCCCATCACTCAGTATGTGACCTTTGGACTCTTGCCTCCTCTGGACCACAGTGACATTGTGGATGAGAGAAAATCGCTGCTACCTTTAGTGGTGATGCCCCAAACCCATTTTCTCCTCACCTTTGCCCACCTCCTCGGTCAGCTCTTGGAGGCCTGTGGCGGTGCCATCTCCTGTGGGTGGTGGCTCCCGAGTCCTCATCCTGTTCAGCCCAGGCTTCTCTTCTGATCACTACTGTCTGCCCAACCACTTAGCTGTCTGAAATACCAGAGGCTGTCTGAAACTGGTAAAATGGGCATTTCTCACAGTTCTGGAAGCTGGAAGATCAGGATCAAGATATTGGCAAATTCAGCATCTGGTGAGGACTCTTTTCTGGGCGTGCTAATGGTCAACTTATTAGTCTCCTGCTCTGGAGGAAGCAAGATTGGGTCATTTTTCATCTTATTATAAGGCTGCTAGTGCTATTATAGGACAATACCCTGCTGACCTCATCTAAGAATCATTACTGCTCAGAGGCTCTGCTTCCTTACACCGTCACATTAGGAGTTAGGGCTTTGACACAGGAATGTTGTAGGGCACAAACATTCAGTAAGTAGCACACAGTGAATGACTCCATTATTGCACTTGGTGCTTGAAACGGGCACCTGGGAGTCATCCTTGACTTCTTTCTCTCTTCTTTGCCATCTCCTTGAAAGCTCTCATAATTATGCTACTTCCTGAATTTCTTGATCTGCTTTTCTATATCCTCACTACCACTGCCCCAGGTCAGGTCACCTCTTTGTTTTCCTGCAGCGTAGTTGTAATGATCAAATTGGTCTCCATACCTCCAATTTTGTCCCTTTTCCATCCCTTCTCCATGTAGTAGGCAGAATAATATTTCTAAAAAGAAAGTCCAAACATGTTTCCCTTCTATTTTACATATTCCACTGACTTCCTCCTTGGCTTCAGGATAAATGCTAAATTCTTTAATGTAACTTGTAAGCCTCACCTTCTCAACCTTCCCGCCCTTGCCCTCACCCCGATTTTTACTGAACACACGTCCTAGGGTCTCTCTTGCAGAGAGTTGAGTCTGCCTAAAACATTGTTTGCTCTTAGAAAATAGGAAGTAGAGAGATAGATCTTTCTCAAATGGGAAGGGGATCAAGAAGGAGAGGGGAGGGTGGAGAGGGAAAGGGGATGAAAAGGGGATTCGAGATGTGTTACATGTATGAGGTCCACGCAAGGAACATAAACACGTGCTAACAAATATGTACTAATAAAAAATTTTTACTTTAGGAAAAATAATCCCCATCAAAAAAAAAAAAGAAAAGAAAAAATCATTTTTTGGCTCTTCCCCACATTTAGATCTTTTACTTTTTACTCTACCCTTTAAACCTTTGCTTCCCACAAGTAGCCTGCCTGGATTTCCATTCTCCTACTCCAGGGTTGTTTCCTAGTTCTAAAAGAAGAACTAATCAATTTTTGTTTTTTACCAGAGTGTCTTCGAGACAGACTCACCAGATCTCAACAAAACAAAACAAAACAAAACAAAAGGCTTCCTGTTGTCACTTACCTCTTGTGGGCCCACTGAGAAAAAAGTAGGAGATCCCTTGGCCGGAGGAAAAGGCGAGGGAGAGCTGTTGGCAGAATGCAGCCACTCAGAGGAAAGGGCGCCCAGCATCCCAGCACTTGGGGTGCCTGCAGGATCTGGTGTCCCCTTGCTGAGTGAGGGAGCGTTCAGCCTGTTTCCTGGCACATTTTATCAGCTCTAACAGCAACGACGTGAATGAACACATGTCCTCCTCAGAGAGGAGCAGAGGTCCCTCTCAGATGCCACACTCTTCCAGACTAGCTAGGACTCTCCAACTAAGTCACCACTTACAGATAAACACAGATTTCTTGAATAATAAGTTGGCTAAATGCCAATCACGCTCCAACAAATTCAGTTAGTATTTTGGCATATGTTCACGCTGCTGTGCTTTATCTGAGCTGTATCATCTTGTTTATAGCTGAAGCTTGTAGTTTCAGTTGATTGAGAGTTAGTTCTGGTAAGTAGAAAAAGTCTCATTACATGGTGATCTTTTCCTGGCATGAAGACCCTAAAGAAAAATAAGACGTGGGTGCTTCCGTGTAGCTGCCTTCCTGGGTAGAGTTAGTTCACCTTCGAGTTCTGGGGTCCCATACAATCCCCAGTTTCTCCTTTCACACCCAATGCTACCTCATGGTGACTTCTTTAATATAATCAATGCCCATCAGACCTCAATCTCTGTTTGGGTAGGAAACACCAAGTGACTTTTACAATGCTGTTTCCAGTTCCTGAGAAAAAATGAATGTTTAATGAATGCTAGTCAGGGAAATACTTTATGTTTTGCTGCCATTCAGGACACTGGTGTGAAAAGGGTAAAGCCCTCAGTTGGGTTTATTTGCTGACTTTATGTATGAAGGACAGAGTATTCAGCCAGGAGAATCTTATGTGACTGGTCAGGGGAACTAGAAGCAAGTCCATATCACTGGATAAGTTTCTTCTTGTAACCTCAGTTTTCACCAGCAATTAGGCTGATGGAATATGTTCTAAATCCAAATACTACCAAAAAAAAAAAAAAATCCAAATACTTCATGTCCCCAGGGGACCCAGTGGTCTGGATGAATAACCTCCATTGTGAGGTGACTTCGTGGCACTTCCCTGTCTGAACATAAATCTTGCATCCATTCTACCTATCTCACCCCCAACCCCAACCCTTGAACTCCCTTTTGCTCCACAAACTACTAGGAAAACGTTTAATAAATCATCCTAACAGCAGAACAGCAGGAGAAACACCTCGTCCATAATCACCTGAGCCATTCCTTCTGCCGAAAGCAAGGTGAAGCGAAGACTGTAGGATCCTTCGGAGAATTTCAGCATCTGGGCAACACATGCTGGGGAAAACTATGTTCCTTCATCTCTGCCCCCACGATCCCCACCATCCCCGGCAAGACCACGCCTTGAATGGGCTTGTGTAAGACCGGGGAGACCATGTACCATTGCACTCACACTGCACTCTGGGGTGTGCCCAAGAGCGACGACAGTGTTTGGGGGGCTGAAGGAAGGAAAATGAGCCACAGTGGACAGTGGCACACCCTAAAATCCTAGACGTGTATCTGGAACCAGGTTGCCTAAATTTGAATCTCGGCTGAATCACAGTTTGATTAGATGCTCATGGACAAATTCCCCCAACTGTAAGCCTCAGTTTCCCCTACAAAATGGGGATAATAATTACACTCAAGTCAGTAACTGGGAATGTTTAATAAACCTCTGCATGAAAAGGATTCAGCATAAAGCACAGCACCAAAAGACCCTTCAATAAAAATAAATGTTATTATTATTATTAATTCTTGGTAGATACGACTAAGTGTTGTGGTTGAGTGAAAATAAATATGAAGACATTTACAGAAATATGAAAGGAAGATATGGTTTCAAAATAATTTCCTGAATGTGGCAGGAGACCTGAAGTTATACTCACCGCACGCCAGTCATTTATCTGTGCTACTTTAGGGGTTTATTTGGTGTTATGGTTTAGATCAAGAATGTCCCCCAGAACCCCGACACGCTCATAGGTGGAGTGTTTGGAAGGTGAGTGCATCACTGCGCTGAGGTAGCTGACTTGCTGTTAGGAGTGTGGCATGAGCAGAAGAGGCGGGTCATTAGGGATGTGGCCGGAAGGGCATTTCCCTGGCTCCTCCGTTCTCTCTCCCTTTCCAGCAGCGGCTGTCCTCATCCAGACCCTTCTGCCATGGTGTTTCTGTGTTTAAACCTGCAGAACGTGGACCAAAACTTCTGAAGCCATGAGCCAAAATAAACCCTCCTCCTTTAAATTATGGGTGTCAGGTATTTTATCCCAATGAGAAGAAAGTGACTAAGACAGTTGGAAAACAGAGAAAGCTTGAGTTAAATACCTCCCATCTCCTATCTATCTATCTATCTATCTATCTATCTATGAATCTATGATCTATTATCTTTGTATTTATTTAGATAATAAACCTGAAGTCTAATGGAACACTGTGTGTTTTGAAACCAGAATTTAAAAACACCGTAACTCATAGTCTCTGTTGTTACCATTGCTGTTTATGCTGACACAGTTCACTATGAACTTCAAAGTCATGTAATGAGGGCTGTTTTCCGCAGGCCATTTCTGCTCTTTGCCCTGAAAGGTGGTTATCATTTCTCCATTCTGCAACCAATAACTGCAAGCCTGATAAATACACCGAGGATGCAAAAATCATGATGGTGTGTGTCTTCCACGAAGCGTGTAAAAGACACCTAAAACATCTATGCAACTTGCTTTCTGGGCAGGAAGGGCAACAGGAAGACAGAGATCATTGATACTGTGTCCACTGATAAATCCCAAACACCTAGAATAATGTTTTCATGTAGCAGGTGGTCCATAAGTATCTGTTAAATAATGTTTACTAAACATAGTAACAAGTCACTTAAAATGTTCTTTTTAAATTCTAAAAATCATGAAAGACATTTTTATTACTAGCTTGCCTCCATTAGCCTGTGGTACCAGTCACTCGCTCCTCTTTAAAAGTAACACTTGTGATTGCTAATATTTATAGAAGTAACAAAAACTTGGCAGACAGCAAAAGTGTAACGAGACGGTATTCACTCAGTACAGACATAGTAATATATTCATCTTTCCAAACTAGAAAATCATCCTTCCTTTGGAATTCTGTGATATTAGCACTCAAGGATTCGGAACTAAAATCATCCCCAGATTTGGGGTGTTTGCCACCATCTCTGTCTTAGTCGTTCCTTTAGCAGATTCATCCATTATCATGATTTCCACTATACCTTCTGTGAGATGGACCCTAATAGCTCCAATTTTAGTACTACCATCCTTTCTCCTCATCTGTGGTTACCACTTTCAACAGTGTTCTGGACGTTTCTGTCTTGACATCTTTCTTGATGATCAGAAATGAAACTAATTATCTTCTCTTATCCTGGAATGCTTTTTTTCATTTGAAGACCTCACTTTCTTCTTAAGCCCCTTGTCCAGAAACTGTTACCATTCTGTTCTAGCTCTGAATTTGACTAGAACAGCCGATTAGGCCTCAGATCCTGGCAATTAAATCTGTCCACTTTGGTTTCTCACTTTATATTTTATATCTTGTCCACTTCCGTCTCTTTCTGAGGCTACTGCGGTCGTGTGTATTTTGTTCGCTGTTGTGAGGTCCACCACTTGGAAGACCAGCTCTACTCACCTCATTCCACTGAACAGGATTTCATACAGTCAAAGCACGTTAGCCTGGCATTCGAGAGCCTCATTATCTGACCTGAACTAACTTTTTGCTAATCTCCAACTGATCACAGACTAAGTTACCAATGTTTCTAAATACATCAACATGGTCGAGGCACACCCAGAAACTTTCTTTTCTCTGCTGTGATGCCTCTTTTGTGTTCTCTCTCCTGTAACTCCTGAGCTGGGACAGAAAAGGTGGGTAGAATATACAAATCTTGGCTCCATGATGTCTCCCCAAACACCCAGAACAAGAGTTACTTCCTGTACCTTCTGCTGCAAAACTCCACACTTGCTCTATGTCTCGCGCCACGCTCAGAAGTGTGCCAGCACTGCAGGTGAATGCTCTGTGTCCAGCCCAGTGCCTGTGAGCCCATTAGGATCTGCACCCGGTAAGTGCTGCAGAGGGGCCAAAGGCCACGTTTGATACCTGTGCTGGGGCAGGATATTTGTTTCTCCCCCTGCCTTCTCTTTTATCCCTACTTTGCTTCTTCCTGAGCAAAATCTTCCTGGCAGAACTTAGTAGATGTTAGCATAATAATATATTAAAATTATCCTGTGAGAGGCAGGATTGACCAGCCTAAGGAACAGCTCTAATAGTTTACCACTTCCCAGGATAGGTAGGGTACAAACGGGGAACTGAAAATAAAGAATTTAAGGGTTCTCAGGGCTGGGGATCTGGCTCTGTGTAGTTAGAGCGCTTGCCTCACTAGCACAAGTCCCTGAGTTCAATCCTCAGCACCAAAGGAAAAAAAATAGGAAATTAAGGGTTCTAGGGGAGACAAGAATACCTCAAGTGAGGTGTGACTATATTGACATCAGTTTAATTTACAGCAGTGTACACTGGTGGATGTTTCCATCAAGGTTGGGGAAAATTACCTACTAATGGGATATTTTTTTCTTAACATTTATGGGTTAGACTTTGGGCAACAATCACAAACTGACTCACATACAGGTAAACCTAGAACTGGGATTTGGTCTTTTCTTTGAGTTTTTTGACCTACAAGTTGGCAGAAATCTTATTTCTTAAAGATATATTCACTTTTCTCATGTAAGAAATGCAGAAGCAGACACACTAGGGCTGGAACAGTAACTCTGAGGTTCCTCGGGAACCCAGAGTCTTTCTCCTTCTCACCCCCTCCATTTTTAGTGCACGGCTTTGCCTCCCCAGTCACAAGATAGCTGTGGCACCTCCGAACTCCACGTCTGTGTTCTAGGCTCAAAGAAGGACAAAAGTTCAGCAGGTTTGACTTGAGATTTTAACTACGTGTTCAGATTTTTACTTGTACCCTGTTGGCCAAATTTGTCACATGGGTGATCCAGGCTGGGGAGTCAAGTACTTAGCATTGAGGGATGTGTGTGAAAAGTCAGTTCCAAATGATTTTTAAGTGAGGCCAACTATTCTGGCTTCTATTCCCGTCCTCTACCACAGTTATGGTCATTGGAAATAGTAACTTGTATCTAGATTTCATTAAAAGTGGGTTCTGGAAAATACACATATTTGAGCAGGTGTTTATGTATGTATTGTCTATCTACCTGAGGGCAAGGGGTTTGATTTTGAAGCCATTGATGTATGTTGTGATGGTTCCATTTCTATTAACTCTTTTTAAACTTTAAAATTCAAGATACTGTGCTCACTTCAGCAGCACATATACTAGAATAATAAAATTCAGGACACTTAGCTTTTCAAAAATTAATTTTTATTTATTTTTATAAAAGTTGTATATATTTAAGGTGTATTTATGTTCTGATATACATGAAAATACTTAAGTGAAAAATAAAGTCAAGCTAATTAACACATGCATCCCTTCACATAGTTACCTTGTGTGTATGTGTGAGGTAACTTTGAGGTTTACATTTTAAAGCAAATATCAAAAATACAGCACAGCATTATTAACTATAATTACCATGCTGTATATTAGATGTCTAGAACTTTTTAACCTATATAACTAAAATCTTGTACTTTTTGACCAGCATGCTTGGGAATCACCTTCTATTCTCTTTTCTATGAATTTGACATTTTAAATTTCCATACATGTGTGAGGTCATGTACTATTTTTCTTTCTTTGCCTGACTTATTTCACTTAGCATAATATCTTCCATATTCTTCTGTGTTGTTGGAAATGGCAAGATTCTGTTGTTTCTAAGGCTAAATCATTCCATTTTGTATTATATGAAACTCCTCTGTGTGTGCATAAAATTCCTCTGTTGATGATCACTTAGATATCTTGCTTATTGTGATGAAGGCTGCAATGAATTTGACTTTAATGAATCCGGATCTGGGATCTAAAGGAAACACTCCTATTCCAGCAAAAGCTTGCGGATGCCAAAGAAGTAGTCTGTTAAAGAATCTGAGGAACCTTGTGTGTGAGACTAAGCAATATTCTTTTTGAAAATGGAGAAGATACTATTAGGCTATAATTTTTGTAGTTTTCAAGAATGTTGGCATTAATCGTTTTGTAGCATAACGAAAAGGGAGATTTGAATCTTGGAGTTGAGTATTGGGAGACAGTTCAAATTCAAATTTGAGTCATTCTTTTCATGCCAACACTGTATTTTGAGTTGTATTGCTGTTATTTGGACTTGTAAATAACTTCCCGTTACACTGGGCATCTTGGCTAGTGACAATTTGAACTGAGATTAAAGAATAAGGAATGAATTTCATGGATGGGATATTATTTAATAACATACTATTTTAACAAATTTTAGATTCTCCAGGGTAAAGATTAAATTGTCCCCTATACTGCAGAGAGTACACACACCAGAGTAGGTATTGTATGAAGAGAAAGGACTGCCGTGAGAGACGCCTAGGGAATTGTCCACCCCCTGGCAGACCAAGAATCTAATTTCAATCTAGCAATTTCAGAAAACAAAACCTTTAGAGTTTTGGAGGAGACATTCTCAACTTTTCATGATTTCAAAAAGGGGGGAAACATTTCCACCACACTCCCCAGAAAGGAAAAGTAGGAAAGAACTCACATTCCCTTCTCTATGCCACCGGAAGTAACCGTGTGATTGGGTTTTAAGACGTAGATGCCTCTGGCTCAGCACTTTCAGAGTTGATTACCTCGTGTGTGTGTGTGTGTGTGTGTTTGTGTGTTTGTGCTTCTTGCCTACTGAGTTTGTCAGGGCCAGGGATCATATTGCTCACTCATAGGAGGCTATCCAGGGGACTGAGTTCCTCTTTATGATTCAGTGTCTAATGTGTATGAAAGAGTGACTCTGGGTAAGGGACTCGCCTCTGCAGGCCCTCACACTCCATTACGAACAGGTTCCGAGCCTAGATTTGGAAAGTTTAGAACTTTTGGGAAGTTAAGTTGAGGGCACAGGTCCAGTTCATAATTTCCAAAGAGCCTTACTCACCATCAGACTCATCTTTCGATCCTTCCATTGTTTGACTCCTGCATCTAAGTTTCAGTTGGTTTCAAATTTGAGGTACTAGTATTTGGTGGAGGAGATGAAATTAATCGTTGCCTCTAAATTTCCAATAAATAGTTGCAAAATAAACTTTGATTGGTTGAATAGACAATTCAAGCCCAGTGTGAATCCAGAACTTTAGGAGAAGACTAGAGTCATGGAAAAGACTGGGGAGAAAGAGACAGGACCAAGAGAGATGGAATTTCATGATGTCCCAGGGGAGGACCTTGAAAGCAGAAGAAAGGTTTGTACCACAATCTGGAGCTAGCTGTTTTCTGTGAATCTCTAATCATAAAAAATTTCTTTCTGGTAATGTACTGAACCATCACAGCTGCCCAAATGCCAGGGGAATTACTAAGAGAATGCTTGTATATTAGACATTTAAGAAGCATCTGTTCAATATACTAAGTGGTGATATGGTTTATGGTGAGTCTATGGTAAATCTCATAGACTTAATAAGACACCCAGCACCCTAAAGGGACACGTTAAGGGGAAAATGCAAAACAAAATCCATCTCCCAGCCTCACGATTGCAGGCTGGATTCATATAAACACTTAACAGAAATAAGCACGGATGGAAGGAGGTACTACTAATAGGAGATTATTGGAATGCAAGTTAAAAAAAAAAAAGAAGGAAGGAGAGAAAGAAGAAATGAAGGAAGGAAGAAAGAGTATATATGTATATATATACTTATAAATATTATATAAATTATACATAATTGACCTTATAAATAGTGTATATGTGAATAGACACACACATATACATACATATACATAGATAAGATGTCAGACTTACCTGACATCTTCATATTAAATTTTCATAATTGAAGTCTTTTTAAAATTATGTCGTCAGTGTTTTAAAATGAGGCTAGGACAATGTCCTAGAGTGACCCCAGGTAAGACTGTAAATAAAGGAAAACTCAAAGTATTTCCTTTGTGTTAAATAGAAAGTTGTTATTGTCACAGATGCCAGGTTGAAAGACGGAAAGAGAAAAAATCTAATCAGGAAATGTGAAAGCTAATATTTTAGCGAATTAACTCACCCTGATGACTCATCTCAGATGTATTAAGTTTTCACATTTAACAGTCTCTTCATTGAAAATACTAAATACCATCTGTCTCCTGTGGATGAATTAACGTTAGTCTTAAAGCCCTCAAGTTCACATTTCCTAATTCTTTTGTTTGGAAATAAATAACCTTTATGCTGCAGTGGCATGGACTTGGGAATGTAATTCTTTGCCCACTTGGGAGGAATAAATAAAAAAATTCCAAAACAGAACTCTCAGGTTGTGAAATGTTCTGTGGGTCAAAGAAAGCTGGTTCTGTGTACAAGCTGCCTCCACTGGATCTGTCCCTGGGATTCTTTTAAGGATTATGTTTCTTGCCTCTTTAGCCAAATCTTGGTTCTTTATTAAAGTTAAGTCCACAGTTGAAGCTGAAATGGGAAATACCTGATGGGTCCAATCATGATTCTGGGAAACTGCCTCCAAGGGCCAAATAAATCCTTTCCATTCATTCCTACCACCTTTCCTCAATGACACTTTTTTCTTCTAAATAAAAAAATGCTGTTTGGTTTATGTAAGAATATTTAACCTTGCATATTTTCAGGTGTTTCGAATAAAATTGGAGAAAATAACAAAGAAGACCCACCAACAATCTTTACACAACTAGAAGAAGAATTATAAAGGAAAATAGAAGGGAGATAAGGCCACCTGTACTTTTGGGATGCGATATACAGGGTTAGATCACAGAAACACTGCATCTAATTCTAAAATTTGATTTTAGTTCTTGCCCAGTCACTAACTGACCAGTGACTCTGTGCAATTGACCTCATTAATTCCCTGGGCCCCAGCGTTCCCTTCTTCAAGTGATGGAGTAGGGCTAAGATGGGCTAAGACCAACTATAGATTGTATTGTTGCAGAATGTGTGAATAACCAAAGAATTGATTTTGGTACAAATGTAAATGTCACCATGTGGTAAGCTAGGTTTAGCCCCCAGGCAAATGCTCTGAGGTCATGTAGTGTTTTGTTTTGTCCTGAGTTCTCTGTGCTTACATTCTTAGCATTCCTAGCCTCTCAAAATTGGCCCCCAATGTAACTTTTCAACATCTACTGCTACTTCCTCTGTGTGCGAGCTTTCACTTCTCAGTAAATACCTGTTGTATTTCTGCCCCTTCTTTGTTCATGTTTCTCTCTGTACTCTGTTTTCTCTCACTGTGTACTACTCAAATCCTACTTCTTCCCTGAATTATGATACTATTTTTCAGGATGCCTTCCTGACATCCTCCTGCTTTGCTCTTCCTGCAGTTTAATGTGATTTATCTTCTTCTGGTCAAAGGTTTCTTAACCTCAGCACAATCAACATTTTGGATGAATATGTTTTGTTGAGGAACAGCATTTCTGCCCCCTATATACCGGATGCCAGTAGCAGCCCCCCAACTGCTAAGTAGTGACAATTGAAAATGTCCCAGAAGATTGCCAAATGTTCCCCAGGGGGGCAAAATCACCTGTGGTTTAGATTCACTGTTCTAACCTTTCATCCTACTTGGGCAGACCCATGTTTGCTATCTGACTCTATCCCTTCTTCTCTGTGACCTCGAGGGATTTATTCAACCTTCCTGAGCTTTGGTTTCCTACCTATAATGCAAGAACAAAGTTTCTGGCTGGCAGAATTGTTGTGGTGATTATAGATGAGTTTTAGAAGAGATGTTGGTATGTTTGAGATTGTTCAGCAGTCTTTAAAAAGGGCTTTTCAGAAGTTGCGTGCAGTGAGCCTAAAGAGCTTTTGAGAGAATTGCTTCTCAGTGAAGAACTTGGACACTTAGCAATAACAACACTTAGTAATAATAACAGTAATAGAAACAAATTATCTGTGAAATATGGTAAAAGTATATCGTATATTTAAATTTTTAAAAAAATTATTGCAGTAAAAGGCACATTGCCATTAATCCTCCTCAAAATACTCCCCCTTATTTCAAACACAATTATCCCATCGCTCTTGCCACTTTGCAAAGCCTGGAGTCTTCTTTCACGAGCGTCTTTAGTTACTCTGTCATGGCTTCCCTGATGTCCTGAATTGATTCAAAAAATTACCTTTTGTGGTCATTTTGACTTTGAGGAAGAGCCAGAAGTCATACGGTGTCAGATCTGGTGAATAAGGTGGGACACACCAAAATGTTTTTATCTGGCAGAAATTGCCATATCAGGAGCTATGAATGACACAGAGGGTTTGTGATGGAGGATGATAATGTTTGCTTATTTCTCAGGCTGTTTTTTATGTGTATTGTTTCTTCAACATTTTAATAAGCCCTTAGGACTCAGAGTTGGGTACAAACTTGGCTTGTATAATTCCATCAAGGCCAGAAAACATAATCAATATCACCTTTATTTGGAGCTAGTTTGACACAGTCATTTGCATTAGGAGAACTGGGTGTTTTCCATTGAGGACTCAAGAATTCAGAGAATCCTTGGCCTCAGGATTGTAATCACAGACCCAAGTTCCATCTCCCATGATGACAGTTCTTAAAAAGATAGAATCCGAAGTGGACCCAACAAAACTGACAAAAGCTATTGCTATTATTCAATAGTCAAAATATGCTGTGGAACAAATATCACACTTGCTGGCCTCATGTTCAAATTTGTTGTTAAAATGCTTCAAATGGAACCATAAGAGATGTTCAGATCCTTAGAAATTTCTCTAATAATGAATCATCCATTTGATTCAAACATTTTGTTTACTCCTTCAACATTCTCTTGGATTCTTGATGTTGAAGGACTTCTGCAGTCTCCTCATCCTCATCTGCTACCCAACCATTAGGGAATTGCTTGAACCACTTATAAATTGTCTTTGTCATCCCTGCTGTATCAGCAAAACTACTTTTAACATTTTGCATGATTTTTAAGCAGATTTTTGCAGTTTGAAACTCAATTTCATGTTAACGTGTTATTTGCAAGCCATGATTTATGGCACACTTTAAAATACACCTTCTCTCGCCTTCGTGCACAACAGACTAACTGTGCCACACAAGTTGAAACTCGTCATGTGCCACTTCTCGTATTGAAGGTTGCTGCCTTTCCACTGCATATTGATTGACAGCGTTCATTTTATTTCTTGCTCACACCTGCATATGTGGGGACTATGTACATGCACCAATGCCTTAACCACATTGTAAGCATTGTATAAATTAGAGTAACCTGCAATGAAATGTATTGACTGTAGAGTGAGAAGTGATTATGAGCACATCTCGGTGACTTATATTCAGTTGCTATCCGGCACAGCCCCTGGGCATCTGTACATGGGTTGCTGGGAGCAAGAGGTCTGTGACTAAATGCTTACAGAACAGTTAAACACTATACTATTTCTCACCCAGGGATCTCACTGCCGTGGGATCCCTCTCACACAAAGGGGATGGAGCTATCCTCTTCTACCTCTGCAAACTTCTTGGTGCACATTGGCAGCAAGGGGCCTGAAGGGGAGAAGGATGGTGAGCAGTGACTGAGAATTGGTAGCACCCAGGAAGGGCCCTGTCAGTGTTGAGATCCTTGCGGGACTTGTGGAGCAGCAGACAGACAGGTGTGTGCACATAGCCAGCAGTCATGGGGAGGTGCAGGGCCTAGAGGAAACAGCTGAAACAGGCAGCATATCAAGAGCAGTGCTGTCTTGCGAGGGCTGCACTGGTGCCCACCATGGGGGAAGCTGCTGACCTATTGGAACAGTGTTATATCTTGAGCAACCTGTAGGCAGAGGCCTGTGAAAGATGGCCCAGGGATTCTCAGATCTATCCAAGGGGTGGACTGTACCAGGAGGGCCCACACCCACTCAAAGGACCATCAAGGCTGAGATCTGAGTCACAAGGAGTATGTCCACAGATATGACATATGTATCCACCACTCGTTGGTCTCTAGAAAGTTGTAAAACCCCTAGTATTAGATTTTCTGTCCTTTGCTCTTGAGACAGGTGGAGCTGTGCTGGAGCATTTCAGATCACCTGACCATGGGACTAGTTTTCCTGGGAGGATTATGTTCATTATTTCTGTTTGATTGGTAGAACCCTAGCAAGCAATTTCCCTATCAAACGGAAGACAGAAGCCACATTTGCATAAATTTTCATTAAGTTATTTAGCTAAGCAGTGTGGCAAGCAATATACTCTGTGAGCCCCCTCACTTTGAACTTTCATTTGCATATTTAAATTTCACTGCAAAGATGACAACGATGATGACGTGACTCATACACATTTGGTTTCAAGAAGCCCTGACTGAAGTCTCTAGAGTTTCCATTGTTGCCTGGAAAAAGTCAATGCAGATCACCCATGATCTTCTGGGCACTTTTCTGGGGGTACCTTTTACCCAAGTTGAATGGTTCAAATTTATTCAAATACTGTGATGTGTCATGTGGTTGTCATCGTACACCTGACCAGATATTTCTGACTTTCTGCTGTTTGGGTGCATGGTGAGCGTGCATTTTGTGTTGCCCTTCCAATTAACGTGGTGCCCCGTCACTAATGAGGGTCAGTGAGTTGCCAGTATAGACAGTGAGTGTCACTGCCGTGCTAGAGCACGTAATTGCTGGAGTGAAACCATTTACAGCTGTCTTTCCCTTTTCCTTACGACCTGCAGTGCTCCAGGTAGCAGCTACTCCACCAGACTCTGCCCTGTAGTGAGGATGTTACAGGACGGAAGCTGTATCCAAGCTACGAGGGATGAGCAGGATCAGTGAGAAGCCAATCCTTCTCGTTTTAAGCCACTAATACTTAGAGGGACGGAACTGTTACTGCTGCACAACTTTGCTTGTGCTGAATGATGCACACCACAACTTCCCACCCAGCCTCCTCTTTCATTCCAGTGAAAGCCCCCAAACAGCTCCAAATTCTTTACAGCATTATTCAAAATGTTTCATCTTACTGTCCCATCGACTTCTAATTTCCACTGACTACATTCTAATTCCCTAGATATTAGAGGACCTGGGAGGTCTTCTCTTCTCAGCATAGAGCTGCTCTAACAGGTGAGAGACCACATGTTCAAAGGCAAAAGAGACCAGGACTACTTCCGGACTGCTGGTACCAGGAAGCTTGCATCATACTTCAATTCGCATGGTACCTTACTAGGACACAGTGATTCTTATCTACTGGGGAACTGTCACATAAATGATGTCATTCAGTGGGCTGGTAGCTTCAGTGTTACCGGTTTTGTCTTCACTATAAAGAGAAGGGTCACATGGCCAGCTAGGGGTACAGAGGTAGAATCCTTCTAGATCTTTTCCCACTCGGCTCGGTCCCGAGTCCATGCTGTCACGAGGGTGCTGGACAATGACACTAGATATCACACCCCAGAACCCCCGCGAGGGCTCGCTGTGTTGCAGTATTCAGATCACTGCTGACAGGCACTAATTTTAAAGCTGACCCGAAACCCCTTCCTCCCCCCAAGTTGGTAGGCCAACTTCATCTCTTACAAAATACGTGGCCAGAAAACAATGTCCATAATTTGTCACTAAGTTGAAAAGTTCACTTAAAATATTCATGATACTTAAATTTGGAACTATTCTGTTTAAATATTTTCCCAACACTGGTCCACTTCAGTTTCTTGCTCCTTGTCACACTCGCCCTTTCTAACTCATTCTGTTCCCCAGTGACTGCTCACCTCTTGCCTTGCCTCACTCTTTCCTCTTCATTCTTGTCACCCATGTATGGAACATGAAGGCTTTTCTGAGCCACACAGGATCTGGAACATGGGAGGGTGAGCCAATCAGCATACGGTTTCTCACAGAACTCTTGACAAATGGTTATTTGGCCTATGCTTCAAGGGTCCACTGCTCCTTACTCCCAAGGGAGCTCATTCTAAGTGAGAGTTTGGTAATTTCATAGTTTTCCAAGGTAGGGAAAAGTAGAGACATGACCCTGTGAGGCTCTCGTCCATCCAGTAACTGAAGGATGTTACTGTCCAGGAGCAAATAATTCAGGTATCTCCCACTCCCGAGTGATGCTTCTCTGATTTGTGGAACTCATAGGACTCAGTGTCTGAGACCATTCATATGGGCTTTTGTGTGCTTTGGGGTGTTGGTAAACTAGTGTGAAATGTACCCCAAACTGAGTCTGGTGTGTAAGGTGGCAACAGTTCTGCAACTTTGAGAGAGGGAGATTGACACAACCGGCAGCTGTTCTCTGCTCCATCTCCTCTACCACATTGAACTGCTCAGTGGCCTGCAAAGCTCCCTGCCTTCTCCTGCCTCAGTTGTGATCCTGGTGTCCCTTTTAGCTACAGCTTTCCCAAATCTCTTCTGTGTTGTCTACCTCAGTTTCTGCTTTATAGTAGTACAACTGATATGCTTGCCTTTATCGCCTATGCAATCTCAGAGCAATACCAGATCCATATCCCCATAAAGGCTGAAACTATTTATGACTCATTTCAAAACAGTCTGCCTCCAGTACCCAGCACAGTGACTTGGGTTCAAAATGGGCTTGCAGTACCATAAAAAGAGTCAGGGCAATATGTGACCTAATTTATCCACAGATGGGTTCACTTGAAAGAGGAAATTCACTCAAAAGAAAGAAGTGCATTCTGTCATTCATTGTGACTGAAAACTACAGTTCAAGAGTCAGCCCTAACAGGTTGTCCTTCCGAGGCAGAAATATTTAGGCAAAAAAGACACCTAAGACATGGCAGAGGAGGAAGTTATTGTAGAAACATCCCTGACACTCCTATGTCATCGACTGGCCAATAAATTGGTCAAAAACAAAACAAGACGAAACAAAACAAAGAAGACAAATAGGCTTACCCTCAATCTAACCCTTTCTCTACACCGTGCCTTGAGGCTTGCCCACTTAGGGCAGAGCTTGCAACAAAACCCTGGAAGAGGAAATAAAGTTCCGTGTATAAACTCTTCACCTGTGTGCCTGAGTGGTAGTATCTGACATAGTTTAAGAGTGACACCTACCTCTTCCTGGCTCAAGAGACAGTCAGGGAAAATGGCAGGTCAGGACACAAAAAGGGAGTTAATGCGTCTCAGGTCTATAGGGTAGCTTCAGGGAGGGACTGCTGTTGGTGTGACTATGAGGACAATCAGGGCAGCTCTCGACCTGTCGTGTCTTTTCAGTGCTCCAGCTGAGGCTGAGGAAACTCCTTTGAGCCATACACAAAGTGAAAGTGGGTAAGAAACCATCAGCATGTCTGCGCAATGTTGGTTACCACTAAAGGTCTTTTATTTCCATGGTTGTCTGGTTAAGTATCTCTTGGGAAGTGAGGGCGAGAGGGGGATGTGGGATCTAGTTTTGCCTGGTGTTGAGAAGTAGGGATGAGTATGTGGGTGGGCATATGCGCCACCTCAACACACAGATCCCTTTGTCTAGCTTCATCACCTCTCTTTTCCACCGCAGAAAATTCTAAACCCACAAGTAGCACGTGGTGATGTGGCCTTAGTGTATCACCATCTGTAATGATATCACTCACTTAGTAGCATAAGCTTTCAGTGGTTCAGGATAAGCCTTTTTCTCCCTGAATAGCTGTCCGTGTCCAAAAGACTTTACAGTGTTCTCTGGTTCTCTGGTGTCCTGTCACACTTGGCATAGTTCTGGGTGGTATGGGAACTACCCAGATGATGTTTGTGACAACTCTATTACCCGATATTGATTCAGAGAACAGAATTCCATTACCTGATATTCACAAAAATCTATCATTTTCACTACATTACAACATTAAAATAAATGCTAAGGGCTTCTAGCCAAATTGGAGAAGATCGTGAGTAATAGCCCATTATCCATGTAATTCTATCTGTGCATAAAAGTGGACATCTGAGGCTGTGCTGTTAAGTAGACACACATACGTGGTTCAATGGACTGTCTGGTGATATTTACCTTAAACACTCAATTCATTTATCTAACCCCTAAATGGGTGGTAAATGTTTAATGTAAGCACAATATTAGAAAGCATTATTTATTGAGTATTTACTATGTGTCTGACGTGTCTCAAGCCCATTCCATGTTGGAGTTCATTGACTCCTCATCACAAACCCTGTAATTATCTCTGTGTTGGAGATAAGGGAGTCTGCGAGAGGTCGGACAACTAGGTTTTATGCATGGCAGGCCTGTCTTTGAATCCAGAGATCTCAGACACTAAGTCTAGGCTTTTAAGAAAAGGACAGTCACTCACATGTGTGCTCCATCTCTATTTGTTTTAAATAGACAGGAAAACTTGTTTTCACTTCGTTGCCATGTGGGAGGTAGTTTTTTACATTTTGCTTTCTGAGGTGTACTGCTGGCAAGCATGGGGCGAATGCTGGCCATGGGCTTGACATGCACAACTGATGGCCAGGGGCTTGGAGAGGAAAGGAATATACTGATCAAAGATGAAATGAGGCTAATGGACTGCTCTTGGGGAAAGAATAAGTGTGCTCACAGTGAAAGAGTAGACGTGAAGTAATTAATGAAGCAATAATCACTGATGAATTTAAGTCTGACCTAGTTCTTTGATTTCAAGCACTACCATTTGAAAAGAGCTAACAGGACACTTGGCTGTGGTAAATATCAGCAAACTGCTTCATCTCAGCTTATCAAGTGATGCTTGCTGTTTTATCTGTCATTTCCAAAATGACAGATAGTCATTCTGGAGTTTCTTCCTTCATCCCTTCTTTGTGCTTGCAATTGGTTTTAATCAGAGGCAAGATGCTGATTCAGCTTCCAGCCTGAATTTATTCAGCTGTTGCAAAGATTCCGTGCCAGGGTTACATTTACATTTTTATCACTGTCTCTTAAACCTGAATAATTTATCATGTTCTTTCCATGCCCCCTCCTACCCTGGCCTCTATCATTTTACAGAACAAGACCGAAGCTCTTCCCTTAATAATCAAGCCTATTTAGGATGCGCCTGCTTTTTCTCATGGGTTTCTGGCACCCTCTCTTTTCTGTCAGGGCAAGATTTGAGAGAGAACATTTTTTTCGCACTACTAATTCAGCTTAGTTTAATTTGTCAGGGATTTCTCGGTATGGACTCCTTGTTAAAGCATGTAGTTTCTGTAACAAATTAACTGATCATTAAATTAAAGATTTCGAGTTAGGAATCTTATCTGCCTTAGAAATGCTTTTTTCTTTCTTTTTTTTTTTTTAGCTGAAGACATGACAGAAAATAACAGTGAGCCCGGGGAGATAATCTTACTGACCTCTACACGAGGACTTCTTTTCTTGGCAAATATACTATAAAATGTGCTAACAATACTCCTGATAAAACAAACAAATTATGTTCAGAAAGCAAAATGCTCCCCACCAAGCCCACAGCAGAGACGTTACTGCTTATATATCTGTGTACATGGTCAGGCATATGCTAGTGTATCAGACCTGAGTGAAATTATTCCATCTCTTTCTCAGTCAAGAAAAAGCAGGAGTGAACAAAGAACAAACACATGTCCACGCACGGACACAGCTCAAGCCAAGATGTTTAGTTTCTATTAGACACACATGAATTATTTTCCCAAACTGGAAAATGAAAACAACTGAATTGATCATTTTATGAAAAGATTTGCCTTAAGGCCCATAAAAAAGCAGGCTCTTTTTGTATACCTAAAATAGATTTGGAATTACCGACAGTTTAACAATTACTTGGTCTCCTTCAAGGACTTGCTTTAGGACCAGGGTCCATTGGGACTTATGGCTCTAAGAGTAGAATCCAAACAGTCAACTTAATATTAGCTGATGTTTCCTTTTCTAACCCAGACCACTGCTTCGCCAGAGGATCTGAAGCCTGCAGCACATAGACCAACTTTAGTAGGTTTCCAGATGGGAAATTATAATCCTTTCTGGGAGAGATTAATAAGCAACCAACTGTGGTAAAATGGTGGCTGATTTATTTATGTGTCCGCTTGGCCAGGCTCCGGTGTCTACTTGTTTGGTTAGACATCAGTCCACATGTTTTTGTGAAGGCATTTCTGAGTGTGATTAACATTTTCATCACTAGATTTTGAGTAAGACAGATTTTTACTCCAGTGATACAGATAATGTGGGTGGGCCTCATCCAATTTACCAAAGGTGAACATCTTACTATGATTTCTAACCTTGAGCAGGTTTTTCAATTTCTTTGGTATTTCTTCCCTAATCTGTAAAATGGAAAGGATGAAAACTTCTCCTTGTTTTATTGGGGTGTGAGGAGTAAATGATTTAAACGTATGATATTGTATTAGATTGAAGGTGTCATTTCCCCGCTATATAATTTAGCATTTGTTCCAGCACATTCTGAAGTTCTCCAAAGTTGAATCTTCAAAGTAGGCCAGCGATCTTCGGCTGTGTCCTCAGTCTTGGTATTGTCCCTTCCTTGCTAAGAGGAGGGCGGGAGTGTGCATACTGGGCCCCGATTCAGCTCTGGTTTGGGAGAATGTCTCACTCCAACTAAGGAAGCCTCCTGGGATCTCTCACTCA
Source organism: Hystrix cristata (assembly GCA_004026905.1). Lineage (NCBI taxonomy): Eukaryota > Metazoa > Chordata > Mammalia > Rodentia > Hystricidae > Hystrix > Hystrix cristata. Next base: position 48,656 of record PVJO010005990.1, on the reverse strand, counting down.
GGCAGGCAATGTCTAATTTTAGAGGCAGAAAAATTATTTTGTTTGCTCTCAGAAATCCCTTAGATTAGTGATTCTCAACTGAAGTTTTTGTTTGTTTGTTTTGGGTTTTTTTTTTTTTTTTTTTGTCTCCCAGGGGACACTTGACCATGTATGCAAATGTTTTTGATGCCACAACTCCGGTAGGTGAACTGCAAGTGGTATCTAGGTTGTGTATAGAGGCCAGAGAAGCTGCTCAGCGTCTTGTTCTCTTAGTAACCTTCTTTTGTTGCTGGGACAAATTCCCAACACCTGCAACTTAGAGGGGGAGAGGTTTGTTCTGGCTCACATTTCAGTAGTCTCATTCCTTGCTTGGTTGGCTGAGTCCAGGGCAGGAGGGCACGGCACAGGGGCATGCTGGGAGAACAGCTGCCCATCGCATGGCAGACAAAGCAAAATCCTTCCAGGTCATGCCCCAGGTGATCTGCGTCTCCTGACAAGACTCACTTCCTAACAGCAAGTCAGCTATAAACCCCCATAATCCAGTCACCTTCCAAGAATCCCACCTATAAGCACATGAAAGGCTTGAGAGACACCTAGATATAAACCATAACACCTGCTATGCAGAGGATGCTCCTCGACAACACAGAATTATATAATTTGAAATGTCAGTGGTGCTGGAATAGTGTCTTCAGTCTCCCTCCCGTTGCTAGACACAATCCCCTCACACTCACAATTTAAAGGAGGAGAGGTTTATTTTGGCCCATGGTTTCAGTCCATGGTCCATTGGCTCTGAGACAGAAAGAGGACGGCAGAGGGGCAGGGTGGAGGAAAAGGTGCTCAACTCATGGCAGCCGGGAAGCAGAGAAGACAAAGGAGGAGCCAGGGACAAGAATACATACATCCGGGTCACACCAACAGTGACCCACCTCCAACTTCCTAGCAGCCTGTTCAGCTACTGAACTCATCAATGGATGAATCCAATAACCTTCCAAACACGTGAAACTTTGGGAGACATTTATATCTAAATGATAACAGATAGGAAACAGAGAGGTAGACTTTGTGGCATTGGGAAGGGGATCTGAGGAAGATGAAAAGGGGAAGCCGGATGGGGTAAAGGGAAGTAAAAATGATCAAGATACAATATGTACATGTACCAGTTTCTCTAGATGAATGTAATTATGATGTATCACAAATATATAGCAACAATAAAAATAATAAAATAAAATTTCAGAAAGAAACCCTTCCACCTCCAATGCATAAATGAAGGTAGATCACAATTATATGTCAAAGGAAGGTTCTCCAGTGTTTCAATGCTATCAAAGATCTCCAGTCACCTTTTCTCTTAGTTTCCAGATAGACTACTATATAATTAGACACTCCCTCTACACTATATATAAGTATATATAAAATTAATATTAATATGGGTTTCAGATTGTGGCCAGTGGCAGATGTATTGCTTTGATGGTTGTATGAGATAAAAAAGGAAGCGAGATGCATCAGCAGACATACTTGGTTGTTTTATTAGCGGATGAAGACATTCAGCAGCACAACTTGTGGTTGAGAGTGCCATCTCTCTGTTCAGGTGGCCTTGGTTCTGCCACATACAAGCTGTAAGATGTGCACAATTACCTAACTTCTCTATTATTTGGTTTCTTCAGTGTACAATAAAAATAGGACCCATCTCTCAGAGTTGTTGTGAATATAAGTAGTACAAGACAAGAAAGCAGCTGATTTAAACAGCCCTGGTTCTCTAGTTATATGATCCTGAGCAAATGATTTAACCTTCTCGGGCCTCAAGTGCTGCATCTTTGACATGGAACTACTGATATCATCTATTTCATAGCGTTATTGTAAGTATCAGACGAGGCATTGTATAGAAAGTGCTTTTCATACCTAGCGAAGCCTCAATAACTGTACTACTTTGTATTCTTTTGAACACCTATTTTATGGGTTCAGAAGGAAAAAAATAGAGTAGATGATTCCTCACTACTTATATGGCGGTTAATTATACAGTCGGTGTCAAATTCACTGGATTAAGGAATGCCTAGAATTTAGTCATTACTTTGTGTGTGCTTATGAGGGGGTTTCCAGACGAGATTAGCATGGGGGTTGAGTGGATCAGGTAAGGAAAACCAGTGTGGGCAGACACCACCCACTTGCCTGGGCCTGCACAGTAACGAGAGTAGAAACAGGTTTGTCTCCTATTTTGGACCTCAGATAGCCAGAACCTCTGGTGTTTGGACAACAGGTCCTACTCTAGAAGTCCCTTCTCCAGATTCTCAGAGTCTCAGTCTCAAACCAAGAGCGACACCACTTGTGTTCCTTGCTCTGAGGCCTTCACAGAGTAGTGGGATGAACCGCGCTACTTTCTTGCCAGGGTCTCCAGCTTGCAGACAGCCTGTCATGGGATTTCCTCAGCTGCCGTAACTGCATGAGCCAATTCCCCAATCAACCTTCCCTCACATCTCTCTATACACAGTCTACTGGGTCTGTCTCCCTGAGAAGCTGGGTAATATAACTTGGTAAGAGGGACTCGAGGATTGTCTATGTTGTCATCACATCTCTGAACTTGCCATCATTCCTTCTGGGTCCAGCAGACAGAGGCAATCACTAGTAGGCAAAGAGAAAGAGTCTCAGTACAGTCCTGTGTTAAAGGGCGGAGGAAAAATGTAGCCAGTGGAGGAAATAATTCCTTGTCTGTTTACTTTTCACCAGCAACACATTCACATTCCCTAATTCTAACAACACTCTACAAGTTCAGAGCAGGAGATTTGCTTAGTAACTGAGGCAATATGGTGGTGCTTGGGGAAAAACAAAAGAACAAAACCCTTTTTCAGTTAGCAATAATCACTTCTCAGCTCAACCTCTGGAGCCACAGTGCTGTGGTTTCCCTCGAGCTTCAGGCAAGATCAGAGCTGCTGTTCCAGGCAGAGGGGTTAGCCTTGCCCAAGGGCAATTGTAGGCAAATTAAGGGATAATTTTGTAGCTAAATGAGATCAGGAATACAGGCCACTTGCCTGGTAACCACTGAATGAGATACATTCTGTATGGAGGTAGAAGATGGATGGCATGAGCTCTGGAATTTTATTTTTGTAAGGGATTATTATTAGTGCTCATCATAATTCATAGGGAGTCATGCCTTACTTTATGTTTGGGATATGTAAAAACTGTGGACTGGTGGAAATTAATCAGAAAGCATTTAACGTACTTGAAAGAAAAGGAGATACTAGAAATAGGTCCCAATGCAAAGCCAAAATACATTATCCAAAATCCAGTTTACTTCATTCAGGCTCCACAGGCCATGCAAGCAAACAAACAAAAGACCGTAAAATAACCAGGTAAACTACAAAACAACCAAACAGAACATAAAAATGAAAAATAAAATCGTCAAAATTAAAAGCATCATGTGTTTTAGAAGTAAATTGTATGGAACTGGAAGGTATGTATAATACATTACCCACAATGAAACACAAATAAGCAAATAAAATGTGTGTTAAGAGATATGAAGATAAAATGAGAATGCCTAACAGAATTTCAGAAAGGCAAAAACAGAGAGAAGGAAAAAGAGTCAATCTTTGGAGAGACAATGATGAAGAATGTTCCAGAATCGATTAATGAATAACGGTGACACACTAAGAAAATGCAATATATACAAGAAAGACAAATTAGAAATACACACACACACACACACACACACACACATATATGGGGGGAGAGAGAGAGAGAGAGAGAGAGAGAGAGAGAGAGAGAGAGAGAGAGAGAGATACAATGTAGAGAGATACGATGTACTGAAATTTCAGAACTCCAAAGATAAAAAGTCAGCCAGAGAGAAGACACTCTAAAAATATGGAAAATTGAACTGTCAGAAGACTTCAGAAGACTTCTCCCAGCAACAGTGGAATCCAGTACTCAGAATAATAATATTTTCAAATATCTAAGAAGGAAAAAAAATGTCAACCTAAAATCATGTGCCCAACCATACTTTCTTTCCAGAACGTGGGCACAAAAGCATTTTGATACAAACAGAAGCAAAATTGCCACAACAGACCTTTACTAAAACACTTATAAAGGATGTACTTCAGGAAGCAGGAAAATATTTTCCAAAAGGAGTACCTCAAAAACAAAAAGGAATGCCGAGCAAAGAAAGCGGCAAACATGAAGAGGTATTTAACCAGTTGACCATCCGAGAACACTGGAATCGTCTGGCTAAGCATCTGATTTAAATTGCCTGGATAGCTAGATCACAGGCATCTTTGTGTGTGTGTGTGTGTGTGTGTGTGTGTGTGTGTGTGTGTGTGTGCGTGTGCGCACGTGTGTGTTGGGAGGACATTGGGGATCGGATCTAGGGGGGCTCTACCACAGAAATACACCCACAAATATTTTTTAAAATTTTAAAATTTTGAGTCAGATTCTCATTAAATTGCCCAGACTGACCTTAAAACTGTGATCCTCCTGCCTCAGCTTCCCAAGCGGCTGTGATTCAAGGCGTGCATCACCATTTCTGGTTCAACTGTCGACATTTTCAAAAAGCTCCCCAGATAAGTCTAATATGAATCTAGCTGAGTTCAATCATTAAGGATAAATGTTGTTTGAATTAAATTATATACATTATATATTCATATACTTTATTTATATATACACTTAGATATATATGATAACATGAAGTTTTAAAAGGTCCTCTCTAAAATAATAGACATAAAATCACGAGAGGGTACCAAAGTTAAAATGTTCAAAGATTCTTGCTTTGTTTACAAAGAAATTTACAGTATTAATACTAAAACATTTTGAAGCTAATTAGACAAGTTTACATGTTAGTAACTTTAGTAACTGGAAAATGATGAGCCAATATTCAAAATCAAGACTTTATTTTAAAAAAGAAAACAATAAATCTCAGGAAGTAGAAGACAAGAGCAAACACTAACAAAACAGAAAACAAAATAAGTAGACGGACGAAGAAAAACTTCTCTTTTATTAATGTTTTCACAGAACCTACTTGTGCCAAGATTAATTGAAAGGAAAGAAACGGCACAAATAAAAACAGTGGAAATAAAAAAGAACATATTTTACTTCAACCTTATGAAACCTTCATTAGAAGGCATCAGACATACGTAAATGCGTATGGGAGGAAATGGTATAAGCTGTTTTCCTGATAGGTCAAATCTGAAGGAATCCCATTTATTATGATTGAAAAAGGGGTTTGTTCTTTTCTTTTCCCCAGGCACCACAATACTGCCTCTGTTACTAAGAAAATAAAGAACACACACACACACACACATATACACCATCCAAAAAACTTGTGATAAGATTGTCACACATTTCAAAGACTTAAATACATATATTTATGCACATAAATATATTGCATTTTCATTTATGTAGATTTGTGTATATATATTTATGTTATATAAATATCCTTACATAATTATTCAAATATATTGTAAGTACTGTATATATAATTTTATATATGATATAAACTTATATAAATGGATAGAATTAGATGTGAATTGTGTATAAATATATGAGTATATAAATACACATGTACATATATATGTAGGTGATGACGTATACAGTGGGACAAGTTTAATCACAATTACTTTTATTTTGAGAATCTTGCCCATTCATAGCCCTTCATTCTTCCATATGAATTTCAGAATAAACTTGTCAATTTTCTGACAAATTGTTCTCGACTTTTTATAGGAATTATATTAAATATAAAATTCCCTTTGAAAAATAACATCCTTATAATATTTAGGTTCTCTGCCCATTTAGGTGGTGTTTTCAGTTGAGAAACTGAAAAATATAATGGAAAATAATACTTATTTTCCCTATTTTGTGGCTATGGAAGGATTTCTTAAAGAAGACACAGAAAGACTAACTATATACTTTGATTAATACATTTGAGTATAATAAAATGAAAAATTCTTTTTATTAAAAGATATAATGGTGAAAAACAAACCATACATTATAAAAATATATTTTATTGACACAAAAATTAACGTTTTATAGGAAGAAGAAATTATTTGAACCAGCATCTTGCAGAAGGGAAAACGTAAATTCCAAATAAGAATATAAAATGCTTATTTTTATTCATATTCTAGAAAATACAAACTAAGATCAAAATGAAATACCTTTTGGTAACTCTTAAATTGGCAATAAGAAGAAGCCTGGTTGATGGGGAAATAGGTTACATGGAATGTACCTCGACTCCTTGACAATAATTTAGTGGAAGTGCTTGTATAATGTTGATTCCATGAACACCATCTAGGTGTCATTTCTTCTACCGCCTTCACCCTCTCAGACCTGGAGGAAAGTTAGCTCTTTGTAGAATCTCTGTTGTTCTTACCTTCCATAGTCACCAGGCCCTTCCTGCTTGCAGGTGTCTAGAAGAGTCACTAAACCTTAATGTTCGGGAAGCAAGTTATGTACATGTTCCATTTTCCTCATCCAGCTCCCTGGCCCACTGCTTTGAGCTAGAGTGCTGCAGATACTTAAAATCTCGCAAACTTGATTTCGACCTTCTGGACTTGAAGTCCGACCGGAGCTCCATCCTTGTTGAACTTAGCTAGGACACCTGTGCTGCAGTTCCCAGGACCTCAGGCTGGCGCTTTACGCACAGGGAGGCCTCCACTACTTGCATTTCTGTCGTGTAAATTAACGCATACCTTTGGCCAGTGGGAGAATGCCATCAGGGTAATACTGAGCATGACTGCTGCCTGCTGCGCATGGATTTTTTTCAGCTGGATTTTATTAAAATGCAAAATTTTTATTCCTCCCTCAGAGGTTCACCCCAGGCGCTTGTCAGCGAGCTGCAGTTGCTCTTCGGCCACCTTAAGCGCAGTCCCAATAGCTCAGGACTTCACTGTGGTCAGCCCTGCTCTAAAGGAAGACCTGAGGAGCCGCTAAGCACATCCACTCAGTTACCATTGTGAAATCTTAATGTCCAGCTATACTGAAGTTCCTGTCATTGTGGTTTATGCTCTGGTATCTACGCAGGTTTGGAGTAAAACGTCCTATCGTAGTTTTCTGTTGGCCCGTTATTTGTAGTGTACAAGGGTTTTCAGGGGCCCATAGCGTATCATTGTAGAGTGTACTTCCTTGGGCAGAACTGACCCTCCAGCAGCAGGTACTGCAGGCCTTGGAACATCTATCTCCTCGGCGCTCTGCCAGCTGCTGTTCTGCCTGCATCAGAGAGCACGGTGGTGACTCTCGTTTCACCTGTGTAACATCATGTCCACCATTATGTCCCTTGTCAGGTCTGGTGACCAGAGAAGCTCAGTGTTCTAAGCCCACCAACTTCTCAGCTGTGGCGGGCACTCTCAGCCTCCAGGCCAGCGGGTTCATTGGTCTTTGCGGAAATGCCACTGTGCCCGTGTGTCTGGGATTGCTGTTGCATTTGCTTCAAAGGGAGAGGATGAAAAGTCCGTACAACTGTATAGCTTGCCACTGCCAGTTTTCCCTCCCCGAATCTGTTAGCAGGCCCTGGAGTCGAAAGTCATAGGCCACAACCACTTCCACTGAGTGGATAAACAAGCCATAAGTCACGCTGTGGGCACATCATCAGTGTGGGGCCAGCCTGTCTCTTCCAGCCCGTCTGTCTCTAAAGGCTGATGGAGTAATGTGAGCAAGGAAGCCTCCTTCCCGGAGCTTTAGACAGCAGCGTGAGAGGATCAGAACTTAAACGAGAAGTTCTAATCCAGGTAAAGTGGAGCAGTAGGGCTTCATCCTGCTGAAGCCAAAGCAAGAGGAAGTAAGCTGGTCTGATGGAAGGAAGGAAAATTGCAAACCGAAGAAAACAAAAGATTCGAAGAGGGATGAAGCTTCTCGCTTTCTGAAAATATATTGAAGATAAATCTTCTTACCACTGCACACATATGCACACATATGCACACACATGCGTGTATGTACACACATACACATACACTTTTGCATGACCAAGAGATTTTGTCTTATCTATACAAAGAAAATAGTAGGCAACTAGATTTGGCTCAGGCCACAGGCAGCTGAAATTGGCCTGAATGTGTGTTCTTTTTAGTATACGTAGCTCTGTAAATTATTTTTATGTGACATTTTTGTATGAATTTGAAAGTAGGAAGCTAGGTATGGTGGTGCACACCTACAATCCCACCACTCAGAAGTGCGAGGCAGGAGGATCACTGTGAGTTTGAGACCAGCTTGGGCTACATTGTGAGTTCAAGGCCAGTCTGGAAAACATAGTGAGACCCTGTCCCAAAAATCAAAAAAATGAAATAATAATAATAATAATAATAATAATAATAATAATAATAATATTAATAATAATAAAATAAAGGAAAGAAGAAAGAGGAAGTATATCTTTTCTGCATATGTGGTGGTTTTCTATAGTCTCCACCACATCCCTAATATCACACCTGGCAATACTCACAGTATCTGTTCCCTCTCTGGTCTCTCTAGCAGGTTTCTCAACCCACCACTGATAATTACTTATAGTGGGATTGCAGGATATCAGCAGCATTCCCAGCTTCTACCCATTAAAGGCTAGTTGCACCCTCATTTAATATCCATACTTAAAAATTTTCTGGGAACCAGAGTAATTTACTCTAGTTTAGATGTAAAATGTCACCCCAAGTTCTCATGTGTTTAGAAGGTGATTGGATTACAGGGCACTATACTCATCAGTGGATTCATCTATTGATGAGTTCAGTAGCTAAATGTGCTGTTAGGGGGTGGAGCCTGGTTGGAAGTGGAGCCTAATTGGAGGTGGAGCCTGGTAGGGGGTGGAGCCTGGTTGGAGGTGGATCACTGAGGAAGTGACCTGGGATAGTGTGTTCTTGGTCCTACTTCCTCATTTCTCTCTCTGTTTTCTGGCCACCATGCAGTGGACAGCCTTCCGCCACCGTGCTTTACTGCCACACCACTGCTGCCTTGGAACTGGCTGAGTATGGATTGAATCTACTGAAACTGTGAGCTAAAATAAACTCTTTTAAGTCACTGGTATCAGGTATTTTGTCCCAGTGATAAGAAAACTGACTAAAACACATGGCTAGTTAGTGCCTATATCAGGAGTGGTTCTATGATGTCCTTTCTTCTACACTGTGGATAGTAAGTCTCCGAATTACCTATTTTCCCATTATATAAAGGATTCCCTGAGTTTCATACAAGGTAGGTCACATGACACTTTCGGTGTATCGTTTGTGGTAAAATGGCCAGCTGGACAGATTGGAGGCAATGACCCCATCCCTGAGCTGTTTCTTCACCTATTAAATGGGAGAACAAAGATGTCTGAGATCAGGCTGCTTTGGCCAGAGGAGGGTTACACATGCTATTACTGACTGGGTGGTGCCTGTGACACGCTGTTGTTAAATACTTTGATATCACCCTGCATATCTTGCTGAATTGTGATAGCTAATTAAGATGGACTAGACATGATTGGCACACTGTGAACTTTCGACAGATATTAACCATTATTTGTATTGCTCATTGTCGTAATCTGGTAAAAGAAAGAAGCCCCACCTCCCACTTTGACCTGACATCCTGCCTTGCTCCCTCCCCTTGCCTGTCCCATCCAAGGTGGCACGTTATTATTTTTGCTCTGATTTGGCAGTTTGTGCTCATTCTTGCCTCAGGTTCTGTCATGGTTTAGGTCTAGAATGTCCCCTAAAAGGTTCATGTGTTCAGAGTCTTTGGATCATGGGGTACTATATGCACTAGGGATTGAGCCACTGCTGAATGAACCCACCAGTGGAGAGCTGTTAGGAGATAGAGCCTGCTTTAAAAAGGTGGGCCACTGGGGGTGTGACCTGGAAAGTATATCTCCCTCCCCAGCTCCTCCCTCTGTCTCCACTTCCTGGCCGCCATAGGTTGGGCACCATTTTATCTCCCACGCCCCTCTGCCATTCTGTATCTGCCGTGGAGCCAGCAGATCATGGATTGAAACCATGTACCCAAATAAACCACCCTTCCTTTAAATTGTGGGTGTTGAGTATTTTGTCTCGGGATGGAAAAGTGACTAAGACAAGGCTTTTTCTTTCTGTACCTAGTGTGCTCTTAGCTAGGATCTTTATTAGGCTCCTTCTTGTGTACATTTCTTTAAATGTCACATCCTTGGGGAGTGTTTTTTGGATCTTCCTTTATAAATGAGTATCATCTTCCCAATTCTGCATATCTTTGTGTTAGCTGGACTAATACTGATTTTTTTTGTTTCATTATTTATGTGGTATTCCTTCCTATTTAGAAAAAGGAACTTTGTCTTGTGTACACTGTTGCTCCAGCATTCTTTCAGTCATGGTAGAACCAGAGAGCATAGCACACAACCTAGGGGTGCAATATGTACTTATGGAAGGAAGAGAAGAGAATAAGCAGAAACTCTGTCTCAGATTCCAAGTCTAGTGTTCTCTTCCCTCCACTAGATATAAGGGAATGTAGAGGACGATAAGTAAGATTCACTCACTGAATGACTTATTCATTGATTGTCTCATTTCTTCCTTGATTCATTCATTCTTCATTCATTATTTAGCAAACATATACTTATTGCCTTATTGTACAGCAAAGCTCAATGAGTGAATTTCAGTTTCTATTATTCTTCACTGTCAGATGCAAGTGAATGGAAAGAAATAGAGGTTCCCAGCTACTGGAGGTGTACACATGCTTTTTCCCATTTGCATTTCTCTGAAGTCTCTAGAGCCAACCACTGCTGAGAAATTCACACAGAGCCTCTTCCACGGGCCGGGTGCCATCCGGGCACCATTGATTCCAAGACAGATGAGGTCTGGTCCTAGACTTTGCTCATTCCCTCTGGCTTTCTATTAGAAAGCACACAGACAGGGCCCTTGTTGGTCAAGACGGTTCCCCTGCTGGCAGGCCTCAGGGACACGGCTTGCTGTGTTCTCTTCTGTTTAAGTTCCACTAGGTCATTCTGATTATTAGAATTACCCATCTGTGAACCAGCATATGTCCTGCTTATACTTTCTTTTTGCTGCTTTTTTAAAAAACATACGCACTCTGTTCATGGAAAGGATTTTAAATCTAAATACAATGTACCAATAGGCAAGAATAATACAAGTAATGAATATAGGAATGTCTCTGGATCTTGACTCTTTTTTTTTTTTTTCCTTGACTCCTTTCTTAAGTGGTGCTTTTGCGGTTCTTTGGCTTATATGTCACTCTAGTCTGGGTGTTCAAACAGGAGAGTTTTAATTTCATGTTGGCACATAACCGTTCTGTAGGCTTCTCGGCCATTCTTGGAGCCCTCATTCCAGTCAACACACCTTACAGTCCTCCCGGGCTGCACTCTGGCGGCCCACTGAGAAAATGGAACCCCACTCCATCCCCAGAACTCCATCCCCTCCGGGCTCTGGGGCTGCTCCTCAGTGATCTTGTAGATCACCTTGTCAGTTCTACCACCCTCCTTTCTCCTGGTTATCTCCACCAGCCCATCTGTCTGCTCAGTGCACTCAAATTCTGGAGGATAATTGTGACCAAGGTCCAAATGAAAATGTGTTGAAAAAGGGAGCTCAGTGGAGCATCCAGGCTTTGCACATAAAAGAAATGTTAGCCATGTGAGCTCTGAACTCAGGACAGCTCAGCAGAGCAAGCCTTGTGGTAGGGTCTCAGTTTGCTTTACAGAGATGACTACCCTTTGCTTTATAGGCACTTCTAGAGCCAATTCATGTTGTCTCACTCCTGTAGTCCAAAATATTCACAGAATTTAGCAAGCAAGTTACAAAATACTTGGGGATATAAAAACAAAAGCCCCCATGGATGCCAATTTCAGCCACACACACATGCCTGAATTCCATTTCAGCACAGCCAAGACTGTCTGGACTATGTTAGGAAAAAGAACAGTCTTTACCTTTACGGGAAAACAAGATAGAACAGACTGATAAGAGTCATCACCATCTGTCCAAGTGGGACTGATTGTTTAACCACCTCCTTGTGTTTCTGGATTTCACATTAATTCATACCCCCGGCCCTGAACTAAGTGTAGGTCTCGTGTGACCCGAAACTCACATCACACACCGGGCAGCAAGCATCTTACGGAAGCCCCTCTCCTCGAGTTGTGGTTCTAGTCAGCTGTTAATTCACCCTCAGCACTGAGGCAAGTGAGAAGGTCAAACTGCCTTGCTACCTAAAAAGAGATGGTCCAAGAAGAGGATGTTGTGCAGAGATCTCATAGGAGTCTCTCCGGAAGAAAGTATGTTGCAAGCCAACAGGTCCCCACTCTTTCAGGGCCCGGTTTGATGTTGTCTTTCCCATGTTGCTTTCCTTTCTTCTCTAAAATTCATCTGACCCTGTGGACTTCCGTTCGTGCTCCAGCATGATCTCATAGCTCTTCATGATCTACTCGAGGTCGCTGCAACACCTTGCACCATTCCAGTATGTAGCCTCTAATAAGAAGCACATTTCCTGAAATTACGCACAGATAGAACATTAACCACCATTCATATCATGCCTAGCTCTGGGATTCCTCTTGATGTATGCCCGACGTTGCTATTCTTCAGTTTTATTTCACAATTTTGTTTTAAAAGGTGATTCTTAAGCCTTATAAGAGTTTTTCAGAATGTTTTAAACTTTATTACATCCAAATTCATAAATGAGAATAGCAAAAGAGAATTAATAGTCATTTTTCAAAGAAAAAGCAGTTCTTCTCATTAAAATGAAACTCTCTTGGAATAGGTTACTCACTATTTTTTTGTACTGGGGAGGCTAAGTAGAGAGGAGCACCGTGAGTTCAAGGCCAGCTTGGGCTACATGGCTACAAAGTGAGTTCAAGGTCAGACTGGACTACACAGCAACACTCTGCAACAAGCAAAAAAAAAAAAAAAAAAGAAAAACCCAGATCTATTTTGAAGGTATAATCCTTCTTTCTTTCCATAAAAATCAGGATTTTAATGGGAGTCAGGAGCCAGAAAATATGAACAAGTCAGGGTTCTTCATGATAAAGACACCAACAGTGACAGTGTAGAGTATTATGAAATCTGTCATTATAATATTATAACTTGTTCATATAAAGTGTCCTTAGTGACATACATGGCATGGATCAAACAGACTGAAATATTGAACACATTTAAACATTTGTTTTTATTCATTTGTGTATTTGTTTATTTATTGTCATCTGGTTCCCAAAGTGATTTATGACAGGAGATTTCAAGTGAATTGGGTTTATGAGACACAGATCTATGAGTTCGCTTAGCTCTCAAAGTTAATACCCCTCGAAAGTACTAATCTCATAGTGACTGTGCTGGGTAGATTCATCTCTGAGTACAGCACACTGGGAGGGGAACAGGGATGGAAGCCAGAGCAGGGTGAACAGGACCATGTAGGGCTTGGAACCTGTGTCATATGAGGAAAGCTTGAACAGTGAACAATAGGGGTATATCTGAGAAAGACTCGCTGTCAAAAATACCTTCATATTAGAAGAGTTTTGGAAGAAATAGGCTGCATTATTTTCTAAGGCTGAGTCAGCACAAATGGACCAAAGATACAGTGCAGCTAATTCTCATGCAATCAAAGGAACAATCCTAAACAAGGACTTTTGATGGAGTACAGTTTCCTTGTGGGGCAGCGTGCTCCCCATTCACCACCAAGCCTCAGAAAGAGGCTCAGCTGGTGGGGATTTTGTGCAGTTTCCTCCCTCTGGTCCTCCAGGGCCTGGGCCAGGTATGGTGGTACCCTGGAGATGAGCAAAACTGAGCCACTCCAGGCCCAGGAATATCAGCCCTCAGAGGTCCTGCGCCCAGAGACGTGATGCAAAAAGACCGGAAGCTAGGTGTGTCCTGAATGGGTCACCAAACAGGACAGGCAGATGGGACAGGGGTGCAGTGAACAGAGGAAGGTAGGTGTAGACAAGCCGATATGACTTCATGCACTTCTTCGTCTCTAGTGGCCTTCCATTAGTACCTAAAGTGACTTGTGTCACTGAGTCACGTGCCTGATTTTTAAAATGGAGATCCACACCCGACAGATTCCTGCTTTAGTAAGGGGAGTCAGATTTCTAACCCTAATGTTGTATAGAAAACGAGTCGATATCCTCTTTTGCTTGCCTGTCTTATTTGTATCAATCTCACTGTCACTATGAATAAGCCTATTGCTTCAGCCATACCCTTCGGCTTCTTGTGTCTTCTCAAAATATGAGTGCTGGCTTAGGAGGATCTATTTCTGACTTCGTTAGTCATTTGTCACTCCCAATAAGGAAAATGGCCAACTTTCCCGGTCTTCAGATTTCTTTTCTGTAAAAGGAGGCTCTGTAAGCAGAGAGACACTCTTACTCCAAGTCTAAAGTACCAGGGAGGGACTGTAATTTAATTTTCCTTTGTCGCTTGCATATATTTTCCCTTACCCTAGGAAACATTCCACGGCACATATTAGCTAATATTTTTTTCTTGGCCTCCAAGTGTATTCCCCTGGTTTCCAGTTAATGTTATAAGTTTGTGAACTATTTAAATCACAACGGAAAGCGCTCGAGTTGTGGCTCAGTGGTACACAGTACGGCATTTGTGTAGCATGTATGGGGCCCTGTGTTTAAATGGCACTGAAAAAAAAAACACCTCGAAACACAACAGAAAACAGAAACATCAAACAATCCAAAAACTTCTCTAGCTCCAGAGGCTCTACATGTCCTGAGACTCAGAAAGATGGAGGTCAATGAAAAAGAGATAAAGAAAAAGGAGGAGAAAATCCAAAATGTCTACTTGTGAAGACAAGTTTTCAAGGCCCAATTTGAAGGAACACTGAGAATGAGAACAACACTTATCTCAAAATGACAAAATCTTGTTGTGGGTTCCCTCACATCCAGAATCTGAGATGAGGCAGCTGTGCGGAAGTGGCTGATCCTGAAGTGCAGGAGAGAGGGGCAGGGAAAGTGAACTCAGAAGGAGAGAGAAATGGTCTGAAAATGAAGCATCAAGTAGGGTTATGAGCTCTATTATGGGGAAGGATTTAAAACAGCCGTAGCTGGGAGTGGAGAATAAAGAGGGAATCAGATAGAGAGCAATAGGAAAGGGCAGAGAAATCGAGGGTTAGGAAATATTAAAGCTCAGTTAGAAAGCAAAAGAAGTGAATATTCTGCCTCCTACATCCTTCCTTACCTTTAGCTATGACTATATCAGGTTACTACAACATTGTCTTGGAAAAAATGGTATTCTCGTACTGGATTGCATTCTAAAAGTCATCTCCATGCTGCCTGCAACTCCACACCATTGTATTGACTTTCTAACATTTTCCAGAGAAGAAAGTTCGGTGACTTCCATTATTTATCTAATGCTATTAAGCTGTGCTTACTATCTAGAATTCCTTGCAGATGATTACTCTACAGTCCGTGTGCTGTATCCTAATCCCATTTCCTAGTCAAAACCCAATGGAGATAAAGAACAGCTGTTTTATGCTATTTGCCCCGTGGATTTTATAAATACATTGTGACTGATTAACTAGGTGATTCCTATTCTCTGCATCTCGATTTCTCATATTTTTGAAAGCCAGGGATCAGTTGCTACTATTTCTTCTCAAGTGTAGCTAATTATTGTTCTAACAGAAAATGAAACAAAAAGCCACTTACTAGTCTTTTAACCTGCAAATTGTTCTCCTCTGTGTCCCCTTCACCCTCACTTGGGATGTCCTAAGAGGAGTGAGGCCCTAACAGCAGCTCTTTTCAGAGAAATCCAAACTCTTAAAGGGTTGAGTTAGCTCATTTTCCCATATTCCTCACTGAAGGATGTCAGTGAATTAGAGACAAGGACAAGGCAGGCAGCCGTGAAGAGGCACCTTCAGGGTCAGGGAGAAACTGCCATCGAAAGAGGTAACAGGCAAAGAGCACTGGAGGGTAAGATAAAGTTCCCAAGGAAGCCTTTTTCCTGTTCCTTTGTAAAAACATTTCCTCTCCTTCAGCTACTTTTTGTCTGTTGGTCCTAGTTATTGACCTGGTTATCGATCTTGTAGGTAGACAGATAGGAAGGAGCCTTTTAAGGTGGTTTCATGGGGCTTGATGTCTCCAGACAAAAACCATCCTTAATAAACTTACATAAAACACAGGAGAGAGACATGGAAGAGTCAGAAAAGGAAACAGTAATGAGGAGACAAGGGAGAAGAAGAGGAGGAAGGAGAAGGAGGAAAGGAGGAGAGGAAGAGGTGGAGGAAGAAGAAGAGGAGGAGGGGGAGAAGGAAGAGGAAGAAGGAGGAGAAGGAGGGAAAGAGGAGGAAGAAGAAGGAAAAGAAGAGGAAGAAGGAGGAGAAGGAGGAAGAGGAGGAAGCAAAAAGAACAGCTGACATTTATTGAGTACTTACTATGTGACAGGCTCTTGCTTATCTGATCCTTTATTAACATTGTTGTATTTATCTAGATCCTTTCAAGTGTGAATTAGAGAATCTTTTTTTTTCAGTTTTTTATTTTATTTTATTTAGGGGGCAGAGTGATGAGGATAAAACTCAGAGCCTTGTGCTTGCTAGACAAGAGGTCTACCATTTAAACTAGATTCCCAAACCCCGAGTTAGACCATATTAACTAAGCAGGGTTAAATATATTTCTTGGCTTTGAATTCCACCCTGCCTTGATTTCCAGATATGGAGGATTCATCGATGGCCACTAGACTCAGTTTCACTCTCATTGTTAGACTCAGGTTTCCATGGCTTAACTCTCAGGTTTTCTCTGTGGGAGAAGTTGGAAAGCAGTACTTCTAAGTTTACACTGTATCCCCATGAGAAGGGGGAATTATTTCTTCCTGTGGTTCTGACAGATTTCCAGAACAGGATTTCATCAGTTGCGATTGAGCCCTGAGTCCACGCTTGAACTTCTCAATGGCTACATGTGTGTGACATTCGGCTGGCTAGCCCTGAGTCTTACGCCAGCAGCTGGGAACCTAAGTGCTAAGGTGAGCCCCATTCAAACTCCAAGGACTGAGAGTTCTGGGGCTGCTTCCCAAGGTGGGTTTGCAGTTACAGAAGCAGGAAAGGATACTGGGTATTTTTCAGTTTGTCTAAGGCTGGAGACCAAGTTTCTAACAACCCGTGTCCTGTGTGCTATCAGTTTAGAACCAGCCAAAAGAGGAACCTGTAGGAGACGTGGGAGGTGGGAGTCAAGCAGAAACCACTCATCCCTGAAGACTGCCGTGACCAGACACAGCTGTGGAGGGACACAAAGGGGCCAGCTTCTCCATTCTGCCTGGCTTGTCTTCTCAACATGGGGCCCAGCTCACCAACAGCGCCCCAGGCTACAACCAACCACGTAGCTGTGGATCCACCAGTGCGGGTGTCCCAGGGGCCCTCCTCAAGCCTCCTTCAGTGGCCCTGCTTCTGCTGCTGTGTGCTTCTCAGATTCTTCTGAAGCTCTGATGTGTCCAGCCCCACCTTCCACTTAGGCAGGCAGCAACGTGACCAGGTCTCTCATCCTCCGCACCATCCCCGATGCCACAGTTCCTCCTGTGCTTATGCAAGATCTAATCCTGAATAAGATCTCTTATCTCCTTCATGCCAACAGTGGCTCTGTTTTCCTGGCTGAGTGCTGAATGACACACTGGACGTGTACAGTGATGTATGCCCAGGACCCATTAGCCTCATCTTATGTACAAGAAAACAAAACTAAGGGTTTGGAGTAGTTAATGATTTTTCTCAGAATTATTAAGGGAAAAGACCAGGATTTAAGCCCGTCTTTCTGATCCCAAAGCCCAAGATTTTAAAACAAATTGTTTCAAGGAGGAGAGAGATCACGGGTTTGGGTAAACTACCATTAAAATAGAGCAAAGAGACAATCCTTCCTCACAGCCTGAGATTGGGAAAAGAAAGCAGGGTACCTCAGTAGATCTCATTTACTATTATAATCAACCTCAGCTTATGCCCTTTAGGCTTGTGCATCCTTCCTCGGCAGTTTAGCCCACTCGTGAGTGGGATTTTTGTGTGTTTATCTGTAAGTGACACTGTCTCTAGAAATCTGCTATGGCCACTCAGCCCAACTACCACCCACTTTCTGTCCTGGATATTCGTGGCACTTCTTATGTATTTCATTCATACTTGCTTCTCATACAGCTAATTCAATGTGCAGTCCTTGCTTGTTGGGCTTAAAAAGTGGGAAAAAGCAACGATTTCCTTCCCTTCCCTTAGATATGCCCGAGAGTCTGGAACTCATTGGAAAATTTTCAGTGAAACACTCCCAATTTTTATGAGAATGCATAGAATTTGTCCTTCAAATATACTGAAATCCTTTGCAAGCACAAGGCCCGGAGTTCAATCCCTGGCCCCCAAAAAAACCCAAAAAACAAAAAAACTGTAATCAATCATTTTGTATTGGGAGATTTGAGTGGAGTGGAAAGAAATTAAAGTGTATACATATTAAAAATTAAAATTAAAATTGAAGATATGGTTTCATGAAATATTCATAAAGTGAATGAGTGAATGAATGGCATTCCATAGGAGATTTTGAGGAACCCTTCTGATGTGTTTTTGCTGGATGAGAATATAAATTCCACTACTACTTTTCTCTCCATGAAAGTGCTCAGTGACAATGTTTGTTGAATGAAGAAGTAAACTGAGTGAGCCTTGGATCTCATGATCAAACAAAACTATGAGTAAGCAGGGAGGGTGTAAGCGAAGTGAGTAGGCAGGAGCCGGGGTATTCACAGCCAAATAGTTGAGTGCCATCAAAATGATGGGGCGGAGGTATCTGCCCACAGTAGGAGTAGACCCCAGTGCTAATTCCCAGGCCTCGGCTGATTCTTGACACCCCCAGGTTCTGCTTCTGCTCGTCTTTTCCAAGTCTCCATTTACTTCTTCATTGAAATGAGGTTGAATTAGTTGGTCCCCGAGAAGCCTTGAGCTGTGTGATTAGAGTTGAGAGAACTCGAAGAAGGCCAGTCTCTGCAGGGGTTGGTGGTGGCTCTGGAGGTGGGAAAGACAGCATGACACTTCTGCTTGGCTCCTGTATACTGTCTTTGTCCTGCCCACCCTTCTCTCGCTCTGTGCTCTCAAGGATATGGGCCCTTTCTCTGGCCTCTGTTTTTCTGTCTTTGAACTATCTGTGCCTGGTACCTACACTTCCTGGCAGCACATGGGCTGGTGCCCTTAGGATCAGTACAGAAGGAGCATCTCGAGCAGAACAGATGAGGGCACAAAGGATGGACCTTGGCACAGCGTAGCTGAGTCAAAGGGCATTCTGTGCCCCAGCCAGAGCAAGAAGGTGGTGGAGGCCAGCTGAATGCACACGCTGGGTCCCTCTGGAATCCAACCAGGACTGGAAATTTTCACAAATGCTACATTCACTTGCCGTTTTACAGGAAAAGCTGAGCCCTGAGCCATCTTTCCTTCAGCAATGCCAGTTTGTTTTTCCAGTTGACTTCTGCCTTAGCCATCAAGACCATCTGCTCTCAGGCATGTGAGTCTAAACTGATGATCCTGTTAAACACCCAAATCCATACACATACCAGACAGAAATCGCATGCTCCCATCAGCCAAAGCACACTAGTGGATTTCTTCCCTTGCCCCCTGAAATAAATTTTGGTCATTGAAATGTTAAAAAAAAAAAAGAAGAAAATTTAAAAGCAGTTTTTTTTTGCAGTACAAATGCTTAAAAAACTCAACTCCCTTCTTCATCCTATTTCATCATCATTATTTTATAAACTCATTACAATGATGGCAAACTCATTTTTATATTTTAGTTTCATTTTTGAGGAATTTTTAATACATTTACACATCAAAACTCTCCCCCAAACACATGAAACTAGAGGGAAGAGTGGGGCAAGGTGGAGATTCAGAGGAATGATTAAAGGATGTCATGTGCATGCACAAATCTGCTAAAATGAAACCTGTTAGGCTGTATAACCAATATGCACTAATAGAATACAGAGAAAGAAGCCATTCATGGATTGAAATCGCCAGGCAGAGATTGAGATATACAGAAGTACAACTTTGTGGATTATTGTTGCTGTTATTTGTTGTTATCAGAGATGATCAATATAAGGATTCTGGACAAAGAAGAGTAGTGGAAAGAACACTGTGCTTAGATTCAGAAGCTCTGACCCAAATCTTTATTACTAGTTGTGTGGCCTTAACCAGACAGTGTAACCCAATGAACCTAAACAGTATGACCCACTGGACTTCCAGGTACCTCCTTGGTAAAAGTGGAATAACAAAATCTGTCTATTTATGAGGTTTAAAAGAGATAATATAGGCGAACGTACCTGGCACATATGGATATTTGAAAACATTTGAATCAGATTCATTCAGAGGCAAATAATCGGAAGCGTTGGAAAGTCTATCCAAACATATTTCTCCCTTTGATCCTGTTAATAACTATTGTGCAGAATGATATCAGTGAGGCACTGCAGGAATTTAGTGCATTTTCAAAATAATCAAAGAAGAAAGAAACCGTATGGTTTTTATGTAACATTTGCTGATTTTTAAGAAATCAACACATGATAAAATAATTTACCTGTGAGGCAATGCTTTGACTGCAGCCAATTAACCAGAATAATCTGGTCTTACTGACACAATTATTTCCGTGTAAGGAGCCACACCTGCCAACCTCAGAAAAAAGATCCTTTGTAATTTTTCCAGGAGTTATAGCATCAAGGAGCTGCCAGGGAAAAAGGAAATAAATGCTCCTTTCAGTGCTCCTTGATTTCTTGGACCCTTGTTCATCGAGATGTTGAACATTTTCAAAAGAGGCTGGCTTCTCCTAATAGTCCATCCTAGTCATTTTGCTTCTGAGAAGCTATTTAATGAGACATGACAAAGATCAATTTTCCCTGAAACATCAACCAGGCTGGTCTTTGAGATTAATGTGCAGCAGTATGTGCAGCCTTAGTTTGCCGGTCCGTGTTTAAAATCAGAATTAGAAGAACAACTTGGGAGGATTTTGTCTTGGTTACAGAGCTTTCCAATCAGATAGCCACCAAGACCCTTCTTGGCATTATTCTTGCTCTCCCTGCCACTTAGCTCATGTGTGGGACAAGGCTGTGAGCTGGAAGGCCAGACGAAATGTGTGTGTGACTTCCTCATCATTGTAGGGGTAGCTCATAGTTGAAAATTGGGGCTTCTATACTATTCTAAGTCAGCGAGAAGTGCGGAGTGACCTCCTTGGTCTCCACTCTGCCTCTTCCCCTGGCTTTCTCTTGGAAGGCATCGTATCCCTTGATCTTGGTTGGATCAAGAAATAATTTTATTTTTTTCAATTTTTATTTTTTATCAGTCCATGTTTGTAGTACACAATGCTCATACTCCTTACAAGGAGTCAGTACATGTACATAACACATCCTAATTCCTTTGTTGTCCCCTTCCCCTCCCTCCCTCCTTCCCTTTCTGCCCTTCCCATTTCTAAAAGATCTGTCTCCCTGTTTCATATTATCTAACTTTTATTTTGCTGTCTACTTATACTTTGGGTTTCTCATATATGAGAACCCATGTAATATTTAAGCTTGTGTGTCTGATTTATTTCACTTAACATTATGGTCTTAAAGTGTATGCATTTCCTCACAAATGACTTAAATTTAGCCTTTATGACAGAATAGTACTCCATTGGGTATAAATACCACATTTTCTTTATTCATTCATCTGTTGACATATAGGCCACTTCCACGATTTAGCCATTAGGAACTGTGCTATCATAAGGGTGGGTATGTACAGATGGCTGTAATATGATTTCTTAACTCCTTTGGGAAGATACCAAGTAAGGGAATAGCTGGGTCAACTGGAGTTTCTAGTTGTGGAAATCAGTATGGAGATTCCTCAAAAAACTAAAACTAAGAAATAATGTGATGGATGAAGTGTCTAAAGATTAGAGACATCTGTTACAAGAAAATACTCAAGTCCTCCTAGATCTGGAAGGAAACAGGAAATGTTTTTCTCAACTACAGTTTTTCATTTTTTTCTGGTTGATGTTGACATGCCTTCTTTTAATGAACAGGCATTTAGACAAATTTCCCAGAAAACTGCATGGTTTCCATTTATAAAATGTAATACTATATTAGATTAAGTCTTAAAGAAATACAAACAGAGATAGTCAGGCATCTCAGAACTTTTAAACATTTACTAAACCTGGTTCAGATACATACCACTTCCTTGGCCTTGTGACATTCACCTCCCAACCTTATAATCCTGGATCAACTATGTCAAGTCTGATAGAATCTAGATCTTCTAAGGTTGGGAACTGAGTAACACATTTTCTTTCAGTGCTTGTAGCTAAAAATAAAGAACTTGTGAATCCATATTATGTTATCTAGTCTGACAATCTTAATCCTTTACCTGGTGAATGTAGCCAACATTTTATGTACTTACTGATATAATTGAGTTTATATCCGTCCAGCTATAATTTGTTCTTTGCCTCATCTATTTTCTATTCCTTCTCTTTATCCTTTTTATTTTTATTTATTTATTTATTTATTTATTTATTTATTTATTTATTTATTTTGCTTTATGTTGGATTGGTAACTCATCTTTTATTGTTTCATGTTTTTCCTTTCTGGGAACATATTCTTTTTCTATTTTTTAGTGATTAGCCTGAGGATTACAATTTGTAACCTTGCCTTGTGATGGTTCAAACAGGCTATTACTTTTATCACTTCTTTAACATCATTAGAACCTTTTCAATCTATTTCTCCCTTGCAAAGTAATGCTTTTGTTACTAGTTTCATGTATATTTTAAACTCTACAAAGTGTTGCCATTTTTGTTTGTAAGAATCAATGTATATTTGCCCACGTTTATCTTTCCAGTGTTTTTTATTCTTTCCTGAATTTCCATATTTTCATCTAGGTGATTTTTCTTTTGCCCAAGGAACACTTTTTGGTATTTCCCGTAGTACACATCTTGCAATGCAAATTCTACTGTTTTTTACATTTCTGAACAATATTTTTCAACTTAAAGTATCTTTTTGCTGGCTACAGAGTTGTTTGACATTTTATTCTTTTAGTTCATTATGTCTGTTTATTTCATTGCCTCTTGACTCTTATCATTTCTGTTGAAAAGTCAGTTATTCTTACTGTGGGTCTTTTGAAGCTACCATCTCTTATTTCTTCTGGATGTTGTTTATATTTTCTCTCTGCTTTTGGTTTTTAGCAATTTGGGCACCATGCGCTTGGATATGTTTGCTTTGTGTTTGTCTTGCTTGGGTTTCATTTAGTTTTTTAATCTATGTGACAGTCAGTTTTTGAGAATTTTCAGCCATTGTATTCTCCAATATTAGTGCTGGGCTAATTTCTTTTTATGCTCCATCTGAGATGCTGCTGCTATACCTGTTAGGCCTTTTGAACTGTTTCACATGCCTCCTACCATTTTTATATCCTCTCTCATTACTACCACCGTACCTCAATTTGAAATAGCACAATATTTGGATCATGAATGCCTTAATGACTGCTAAGGCCCTTTGTAGAGTTTTATTAATTTCAGACAATACACTTTTTATTTCTAGGGTGTCTATTTGGTGCTTTCCAAAAACATGTAAATTCAAATCGCCTGTTAAATTTGTTCATACTTTAATCTCTTCTTCCATCTTTTCCTTTGTTTTCTTGAAAATATTAATTGTACTTACTCTAAAGTCCTTAACTACTAACATTAATGTAGGAATTATTTCTGGGTCTGCCACTATGTAGACTGTGCATTGTATACGAAGGAACCACAGAGGCTCGGGATGAGAATAAGTTCTACCAAGAAGGGTCTTCTTTCCTCTGTTAGGTAAAAGGTGCTTCATGATCACCTCAATTCGATCGGAAACTGAACTGTCTGGCTTGAGCTGCGGTTGTAAAACTTGACTCGTGTAACTCTCAAGTTTTTGACTGAGAACCCTCATCTTGAAAACTGTAGAAGAGTCATTTCTGACTTTCCCAGATTTTCAGCAAAACTTTTCAGCGTTTCTCTTCACACGATTTCAAAATCTGGTGAACACCGTGAGGCAGACCACCTCCTCTTAAGGATCTTCGTTTTCTTAGTACCATGTATAATTTTATTCTTCCTTCCCAAAGCTTTCTGTCTAATTCTGTAGATCTAGGACTCAGTACATGTCTCAAGAGGACACGCTCTTGGGGCTTCTGGGTTTTCAAAGTGGTAACTTCAGATCCACGTGACAGCCAGAGCTCTGCTGGGTCCTCTTTCCTTCTGTTGGTGCCGGTGCTGGATAAGGCGATGCTCATCCCGCACTTAGATTTGTCAGATATCCCCCTGGAAAAGAATTGACTGATGTTTATCAGAGCACTGTGAAATAATTTTGTTTCTTCGAAGCTTTAGCTGCCCCAATGTTGCTTTCACAGATCTCTGATCTTTCAAAAATGTGGTCTTTTTTGGTGGTTTGTATAGCTGGGGCCGTGAGAAAAATGACCTGGTGAATCTACTGCATCCTCTTCTGAAGGTGAAACCATAATTTTCTGAACCAAGTTCTGATTGGCTTACTCTAGTCATATCAATATTTCTTACGATAACTAAACGTGAGAATAATAATGTATGAATAAACTCAAAAAAATAGATCTGCCCATTTTTTACCAGTCTCCAATTGTCTCCAAATTACCCATCCATGACCTTGATAGACAGTCATTCAATCAGTATTTAGCCAATTTCCAACAAGTAAACATCTATTCAACAGCTAACATAAACTACAAGATACATTTGGGTTGTATTTTTAATACTCCGCAATGCATTATTTTACTTCTAACGTCTTACAGGAAAATCCTTCTAAATTATATGACTACTAGCAACTCTTTCTGGACTTACATTTGGCCTGTAATAGGCACCATATATGTGGCAGACTATATAATATAAACCATTCTATCCTGTTTTTAATATTGAATCTGCATCCCTGCACCTTAATCCTATTGTAAAAATAAGTATTGGGTAAAACTATCTAACAGATTATAGAATACTTTTGAGCATTGTAAACTAGGTTGCCTTCTGGTCTCTCATTGTACTTTTACTGAATTAAATAATCTTTAAATAGGTTGCACATGTGGATATATGAAGACTAGAAGGTAACTTGTGGTTCCAAACTGTACACTAATAATGTGGTTTCATTGTCACAAATTATAGACAATCTCAATAACCAGATATAGTCCCCAGTTAATACAGAAAGACAAGTTCTAAACTAAAATTATCATATAACTTTCAAACTTCCCATTTTTCACTTGATTTCTATCAACTTACTGCAAATTGGAGAGAAAAGTATTTAATTTTGGGGATTTGGGGGAACATATTTTGTAGCTATTTCAACATGACAGATTTTCTGGGAGTCAGAACACCCCAAATCAGTCATTTCATAGGAGCATTATTAAAGCTTTCATTATTTTTTTTTTAACAGACGGGTTGTTGAGGAATTGGTTGGAATAATTTTCACTGCTAATCCTCTTCACTAAAGTGCCATAATGGAGGACACGGAGAAGTCAGTTAAAGCCTTTTGTGTTCTGGAATCTGCCCTAAATGCCTATCACAGAGACCTTTGTTTCGCAGGTGTCAGGCAAAAGACCCGGGGGAAGCTGCTCAACTTAGGTTTCTATCACGATTCGGGGCTTGGGTATTTGCTCTCAAAAACTTTTGCCAACACAACTGATCAGTATTCATCAAGGATCGCGGCCTTGAAGCGTCAGCTGTCAACATCTCACAAAAGCTTGGCTGACAAGGGAGATTCAAAATTCTGTTTGCTTCAAGTTTGCATATCTGAAAGAATAAGTTTTTCCTTATTGTTTGTCTAATTACTAAGAATTATGTCACTTTTGCTTTGTGAGGCCAAACTCTCATGAGCAAATTTAGGCTCTTGTTGTATTTATGCTGATGTTTGTGATCTATGTATCTGTTTTCTTCCTTGTCATGGTCTAGATTTTCTAAGTCCATTTCTTTTTGCTCTTATTTGGTCTTCATTGTGTTTATATTCGTGTTGTGTGTTCTTTGGCATATGAGGTAATATATAAATACATAAACTAACTGTAAATGTCCTTGACTCTGTTCATGGTGTCTCTAACAATTGGTGATCCCAGACAGGTCTGGCAGATGTTCAAATGGTACGGGGACCTGTTTATCCTAATTCTAGCTCTCGTAAGAAATACCTGGAACTTCCCCCTTTGAATGATCAAGAAGAAGTGCAACATTTTTTGTGAGATTCTTGCTCCCCTAATTCTTTATTCCCCTTTTCTGTCAAAATTTGCTATGGGCACTATGACTTTTCAGTTGTTTGTACCTGCAGCATAATTTAGACTAATCCTAGCTAACCCAGTCACCAAATTCATACAAAGTGAATCTGTAGCTAGGGAAAACCTGATGAAACAATCTAGTGATTCAGGGCTGTTCATGTTTCCACAAGAGCCTCTTTTAATGGCTACAATAGATAAATGAAAAGGAAGGAAAGAAAGAAGGAAGGAAAAGAAAGAGAAAGAGAGAGAAAATGAGAGAGAGAGAGAGAAGGTAAAACTCTAGAACCTATTAGATTCCAATCCTGAGACTCTCTGAAGACTGACCAGATGCAGTAAGAAGGAGAAGGTATGAGCAGATAATGCAGATGCTGTTTTGGCTGGGGCGTTTTGTATCATGAAATCAGAGCTATAAGAAATGATTGTTGGAAACCAGATGTCAAAATCTACCCCAGAATAAACTCTAAGATCAACTTTCCATTTCAGTGCAAAGCCAAACAGCATAGTGGAGGAGGGCACACTACGGTGACCTACAGGGGCACAGGAGGGGGCATTCTCATGAAAGCTCCAGAAGCTGTAGAGATGTGGAAGCGTTTCCCCTGAAAGACTCAAGGGCACCACTCTGCAATGAAAAGGCTATAGAAGAACAGGACTCGTTTCTGGGTACAAACAAAAGGACAAGTGAAGGCAACGGGAAGGATTTCTTTCTGAGCACAAGTGAGACACAGCCAATGCCCCAGAGAAAACTACTTGGGTAACTTTTGAGAAAAGGCTGCACCTGCAATAGGTGCAAAGTCAGTTCTACATCACTGAGGACACTGGCAAGAATAGGTTGAAAGTGTCTAGTTTCCTTTTTCCTTCCAGGGTCCTGGTCAAACAGACATAAACACAAAGACTGGAGTCCCACAGGACCAAAAGTGGCATTGTTATCCAGATAAACTGACTAATGGGGACATAGACTAAGTGGGATTCCTATTACTCATCTTTTACATTGAACTGATTGACTTGCAGTGTGACACATTTCCCACGATTTCCTACACAGACACTGATGGAGAAGCAAGGGAAAAGAAAGCAAAGATCGCCTTCATTGCCTGTTTAATGTGCAGATACTGCCAGTGAAAAGCCAGTCCATCATAGACCAGAAAAACACAGTTCCTTGCTTTTGAAGCAAAGTTACTTTATATAATAGCATAAGCAGTGTGGTCCAGTGGTTACCAAGCCCTCACCAATTACATGAATCATTATATTTTTTTTAAAATAGGAGAGCTAGTAAGGGGTAGAAGAAGCCCTTAAGAAGCAGCAAGAGGTTTTATTGTTTTGTTTTTTTGTTTTTTTCCTCTATAGGCCAAGGCAGTCAGTTGTTTAGAGAAAGAGGATGTGTCTGCGTGTGAGGACATTGACTAGCAAGACCCTGGAACATTTAGTCATACACAATCAAAGGCAAGTCTTTTACACAAAGTACCTACAAGTGTGTCTAGGGGGACAGTAGTTATAAGGTATTTACTAAGTCAAGAGGGCAGCGGCTGGCCTAACTGTGAAGAGTTGCCCAAGGGTACCACAGATCTGTGTGTTGTGACCAAGGTCAAAGTGGTCACAGTGGTTGAAACTGGAAGGTTTGGCATGAGCTTTGAACTTGTTTTCAGGTTTCATCTTTTAAGACTCTGAGTGAACCCCTGTGGTAGAATTCTCTGAATTGGCAACATAAACATCTCACAGAGGTGGGTCTTTAAAATTATCCAATGGGGTTGCTAATGAAAAAAAACCTATTGAGGGCATCTTATTACGTGCAAAGACACAGAGGCAAAAGTAATACAGCGAGTGTAGGGATAGGGGCGGGTATGCATTCTGGACATTTGCAAAGGATACATGGGAGGCTTCAAAAAACAAAGCCACCAACCAAAGTCAATGGATTTGCATTGAACTATCCTAGAATCAGTTCAAATATAGTAAGTGTCACTGTGATACTGGGGTGCAGAAGGGAGCTAGGTAGCAATTCAAAGCCCTGTCCTCAAAACCTCCGAAATGGCTCCCTGTCTTTCATCTGTCATGGTCACTAGCAGTAGCACACAATAGGAGATTGTAGATCTACAAACAATAAGAAGTATGCAGTGAATCTCCTTATTAGAATAAAAGACCAAGGCAGAGGACAGGATGTAGGGGGAGGGTCGGCACAAAGAACGACGTAAAAATTGGCATCAATTTATTCCTCTTTTCTTTTTTGGAGGAGCAGTGCTGGGGATTGAACTCAGGGCCTTGTGCTTGCTAGGCAAGTGCTCTACCACTTGAGCTAAATCCCCAACCCCAATTTATTCCTCTTTTCAGAGCAAGAACTTTATTGATAGACACTGTGGAGTCAGGTGAGGTCTTGAGACAGTGCTGTGACAGGGCCAGGTCGATCATCCTGCTGGCTTAGAAGACGACAGGGGAGAGAGCTTTAGGCAACATTTTCTTCTTCAGGGCTGGGGATTGAAACTAGGGCTTTTTCACTCAGCCACATCCCCATTCCTTTTTTAATTTTTATTTATTGAGACAAGGTCTTGGGGGATTTTTTTTTTTTTTTTTTTTTTTTTGGTGCTGGGGATCGAACTCAGGGCCTCGTGCTTGCAAGGCAAGCACTCTAACCACTGTTGCTACTAAGTTGCCTGGACTAAGGCTTGAACATGCAATCTTCCTGCCTCAGCCTCCCAGAGTGCTGAGATTATAGGCATGTGCCACCACGTGCAGCTGCGTTAGGTACCTTAATGACAAAAATACAAATGCTACAATACTTCTTTCTGTCAAATCATTGCTAGTAACATGTAGATTCTTGACATAATGGCCAATCACTTGCTAAAATCAGAGGAATAATAATAGTTGTTTTGTTTTGTCTGCTGGAACCCCAAATGATCAGTCTGGTTAATACTGCCTCAAAACAAGCCAGGTATTTATTTCATTGCTATTATCCTGGGTTGGTTTTGTTTTCTGTGTTATTTGTTTTTCGTTCGGTGTGGTTTGGTTTAATTGATTTTGTTTAGTTTGCTTTGATCTGATGCTGGCGTTCAAGCTCGCACAGCCCAGCGTTCTGTGGGCTCTCACCGCACACGGAATCCGTCCTGCGGAGGCCTGTCTGAGCTGCTGGGGCCCGCCCAGGGCCCCATCTGTGCACCCCAGAGCATCTGTCTTCTTTTCAGGAGAACTAAGTGTTAACACTGTCCTGAACACGTTTGCTTTTCAGGAAGATTAATGGAGGTCAGTGTGCAGCAGATAAGCTTGTCTGGAGGAGCAGGAGAGTGAAGCTAAGTCAACACAGCCCGAGGCAGGAGAGAATCAAGTCGATTATACAGACGATCTCTGCTCCTCACTCTTTCCCCTCCCCATTTTCAATCTGCAAACAATTTGATGTCCGTATATAAACACAGAGTTAGATGAAGAAGCTAATACATGCGAGGTGTTAAAATGTACCGAGAAAAGCAGTGAGATGGATAACAGTAGATGTCCCGGGGAGAGAACCTGTGGAGCTGTCGGGGATTAGGAGGGCAGGCCGCACGGGGAGGCTGTGCAGGTGCAAACAGGCAACATGAGTTCCCCAAGGGGACTGCTCGGAGCAGTGATGAGTGCTAAAATTCCTTGCCAAGGACAGTGAATGTGTTGACGATATAATTCATTTTCCTACCGAAGAGTGTCGCAAATTATCTTGCAAGATAAGAGGCAGACAGTATCCATCAAAGGTCAGCTTTCTCCATTCTCTCCCCATATACTTTTAAATAAATTTAAAAGTAAACACATATAGGTGCTTACCAAAGTATTAGGATGCCAAGAACATCTATTACATTGAATTGCATCTACAACCTGGAGTCTTTCTACTTCTGAAGTGCACAGAGACAGCTTTCAGACAGATCTGTTTTTACCTTCCATATAACAATGGACTCTGCAGAATTATAACAGATTCCAAAGCTCTGGGATCCCTTCTCTGAGACACATCTAGTTGCTAAACTAGAGTGAGACACCTCTAGTTTCTTCTCAACATTTCCTGTGGGATCTTAAAATTTTCTTTCAAGGAATTTTCTGTTTAAATGACCTAGAGGTCATAGATTTCAGGGAGGCCCCTGCCTCTTTCTGATTTAATAAAAATCAAGATAACAGTATCTGGTGATGATTTACTTCCCGTTTTGCAGACGGCCATTTTCTCATTGCATCCTCACATGGTGCAGAGCAAAGAAAGAATACAAGATCTCTCATACGTTCTGCTATGTGTGACCTTAAATAAGTTATTAAACTTCTCAAGGTTTTGCGTTCTCTTTTTTAAATATACTACGATCTCAAGTTATCAGATACAATTCATTCAATTAGTCATTCTTGTCATAGACTATTGATAATGTCAAGATATTAAATAAGTGTTAACTATTCTTAGTACTACAGCCACTGCTAATGCTGGTAATAATTAGAATGATAGTGGTCAATTTGCCACCTACAATGGTTTACA
This sequence comes from Hystrix cristata, assembly GCA_004026905.1. Taxonomy (NCBI): domain Eukaryota; kingdom Metazoa; phylum Chordata; class Mammalia; order Rodentia; family Hystricidae; genus Hystrix; species Hystrix cristata. The sequence goes on along the minus strand of PVJO010005990.1, from coordinate 18,163 downwards.
TCAAGAATGTCCCCAAAGCCCTCCTGCACTCATAGCCAGGGCTTTTTGAAGGTGGTACAGCTGACCTGATGTTAGAAGATGGGATCTAGTCTGAAGAGGTGGGTCACTGGGGGTGCGACCTGGAAAGTTATAGCTCCATGCCTGAATCCTCCCTTCTCTCTTGGCTTCCTGGCCACAGTGACATGAACAGCTTTTCCTTGACTGTGCCCCTCTCCCTGAGGGCCAGATGACCATGGACTGTAGCCAAGAGCCAAGATAAACCTCTGCTCCTTTAAGTTATGGGTGTTGGGTATCGTGTCTCAGCGATGAGAAAGTGACAAAGACACTAGGATTATGAGTATTATCAGAATGCCACAGGATAATTGTTAGTAGTCCAAGGAATGTATTTTTCTATCAGAAAGTGATTTCAACCAGCTCAGATTGTAGTGTTTGGGCAGCAAAGAGATATGCCAGACGAAAAAAACTTGATATTTCTTTGGTGTAGATCTAAAATGTATCCCAGAATTCTCCTGTGCTTTGAAAGGTGATGGATCGTGGGGGCACTATGCTCAGGGACTCATTCACCAATGAGTTCGTAGTTAAATGTGCCGTTAGGAAGTGGAGTGTCATTGGAAGAGGAAGCTCACTGGGGACTGAGCTAGAAGGGTATCCCCCCACCCCCAGTCCTTCTCTTCTCTCTGCTTCCTGGCTGCCGTGAGTTGAACACTTTTTCCTCTGCCGTGCTCTTCCCTCTGCCATCCTGTTTCTGCCAGTCATAGGCTGAGCCCACGAGCCCACATAAATCTCTCCTCCTTTAATTTGTGGGTGCTACATATTATGTCCCAGTGACAGGAAAGGGACTAAAACAATATTATAGAAAAGAAATGCTGTGAGGTGAACTTGCAGGCACGATGACACACACCTATAATCCCAGCACTCAGGAAACTGAAGCAGGAAGATCGTGAGTTCGAGACCAGCCTGGGGATACTAGCAGGTTCACAGCCAGCCTGGACTACACAGGAAGACTCTGTCTCAGAAAGCAAAACAAAACAAAGATGTACCTGCAAATGAACTAAGTGTTCATCTTCTACATAGCCGTATAACGTGAATGGTTTCTATGGGCTGGATGTATGTGTTCCCCTCAAAATTCTCTAGATTGAAATCTTAGTCCGCAGTATAATGGTATTTGGAGATGGGGCCATTAAGAACAAATTAGGTCATGAGGTTGTAGCCATCATGAAGGGAATTGTGCTCTTATAAGAGACATGAGAAATTTGCTTTCTTTCTTGGCTCTCAACCATGTGAGGATAGGAGCAGATAGGCACTGCCAAACAAGGAGTGGGCCTTGTCAGACATTGTATCTACCAACACTCTGAGCTTGGATTTCCAGTCTCCAGAATTGTGAGAAATAAATATCAGTTTTTCAGCCACCCAATCTATGGTAAGTGACCATAGGAACTCAGACTGACTAGAAGGATAGTTATTTGCACTAAAATACCCCACAGCAAGAGGTTTGGGCTAATCACAGGGCCTGTAGCACAGATCCTATGGACAAGAGGTCTCCCTGACTCTTCCTTCCTCACCCTCTGTGATCAGAAAATGTTTCTTCTGGGCTTCAGGTGGAGGCAGCGGTACTACCCCACCTTGTATCTAAGAGACTGGGTGTCCCCACCTGAGCTGGAAGCCCAGCTTAACTACAGAGCTGGAGGACGAGGCTTCCAAGCCTCAGAGAAGGAATCCGATCCAAGGGAGGGGCAGTCAGGACTTACAGATGAGGCTCTGCACTGTGGTTAGGAAGCAGGAAAAATAGACATAATGCGCTGCCCAAGGTGGAATTTTTCCCTGGCCCAAATGGGTACGTGTCTGTGAGTGCTGTGGTACAATTATTTTAGTAAAATACTGTCGACATTTTGGCATTCTAGCAGTGATGGGAAACACCAAGGAAGATTCTTCTGCCCACTTGTCAAGGGCTGTGAGAGGGACCTCTGGCTTTGCCGTGTCTGGCTCATCATCATCTGACAGCAGGTCTGGAAAATCCTGGTTGATCACCCAAGTGCCTGACCACAGTCCTCTATTTCAGTCTGTTCTTGAAGGGAGCATCTGGGCTCCTTCCTTGCTTATAGGAAATTGTCAGGATTAGGTCACAGCTGTAGCATTTTCTTTGGGCTAGCAAGTTGAAAGAACCCTAGAAAGAACCTGGAATTCCAAGTATTAAAGGAGATGGAGTTCCAGAGTATTTTAGTTTGGGGCAAAATGTGTGTGAGATCTAATTCGTAATTGTCATTTGAAGAAGACTGCAACAGAGGGTGACCAACTACCTCAATTTGGCCAGAATAAGGGCTTCCTGGGATGCAACTGATTGATTTTAAAAGGGAGACGACAACAAAACTACAAATGCATAGATGGAGAGATACAACTATCAAAGCCATTAGACCATTTATGAAACTACGTACACTCAAGTCAGTCTGCAAAGGTTCATCCCACACTTTTACTTGTGTCTTGGACCTTATATGTGTCATGAAAATATCCATCCAGATTCTCAGGTAGGACAGTTCAGAGTATGTACCTGTGCAGGGAGATGGACGCTATGTGAGCCAACTCTGGGAAACAGGGATTCTAAACAGCAAAGAGTAGAAGCCCACTGCACAGTGTCTAGCACCTGGAATAGGCCTCTCTGCATCCATTTCATGCCTTTTCTCCCTAAAGCCAGGACATGGCAAAGTGGAGTCTGTCCAAAAAGCAGAAAGCACAGCCCTCAAGAGAAACAGGTCTCTATTCAGGGAAATGAATGCTTTTTAAATTTCTCTGCATTGCCCCGTTCAGAAGATCCCTGGGAGGCAGGCTGATTCTTATCCTGTGCAAACCATCACTGTGAGGGTTTAATATAGGACCTAAAAGAAAAAAAAAAAAAACTCCATTTCCAAATTGAACAGTTTGTCTTGTAGGAGGGATTTTGTTTTCTTTTCGTGCTGGACCTAAATTTGGCATCCTATGGATGTTTTATTGCATAGCATTACCTTAGAGCTCAGCTCAGTCTTCCAGTTCAGGAGCAGCAGCTGAGAAAAGTCGAATAAATGGACTACTTTTTCCCCTTTCTCTTTTTCCCTTAACTCTATATGTTTCTCAATTTCTAGCTCATAAATTTAACTAGGTAAATATTTTTCAATATGGAAGATCGAGAATGTGAGAACTTGATAAATAGGAAGCAAGCTTCCACGGGCATGGCATTAGTGAGCCTGCACTCTGTGCTTTGAGAGAGAGGTATTGCAAAGCCTCCGCAAAGAAGATGAGTTCGGCCTTTTCTGCAAGACAAGGAAGATTTGGTGTCTAAAACTGAGGAGGTATAGAAGCCGTGTGAATACGGATAACTCTGGGACGTTTTGTGAGCTAACTTTACCATATCACTTACCATAAGCTTTAAGTATGTTTATGGGACTAGAGACATTTATATAACCTACTTGTTGGATTAACTTCACCAGAAAGGGTGATCAGTAAAAATGCTTTGAAATGTACTTGGGATTCCACAGAGACATGCTTTGTCTTCAGTGGCAGTACCAGAACGCCAGGGATGAGACTTCAGATAACCAGGACAGGCATTCAGGGAGATGTCTCGAAGTAGTACCCAGGAGGGGGAAAGGCTCATGCTGTAATCTAAAACTGTAGAAAGGACTAACCCAAGTGTTCATTAACTATATAGTTTTGGGCCAAAGAGTCAAAGTCTGATAATTATTGGGTTATAGAATGAGGCTTGTGTTAGCAACTCTGAGACTACTCAGTGTGCACTATAGTACTGAAAAAAAGTTCTCGTTTTCAGAAAAGATAGTTATGAACACAGTAAGAAAAAAGATAGAATGAATCCAGTGGTATTGGATTGGCTTTTGGTGTGAACTCTTGGCATTTATTGCCTAGAGAGATACAAAGAGACATGGATGGATGTGGTTGTAAATATAGAATGAATGCAGGTGTGACAATGTGCGTGTATGTGTGTGTGTGCATACATCTCTTTCCCATCTCTGTCCTCTTAGAAGGTCTAAAACCAATAACTTCAGTGGTAATGAGTACATCTGGCATCCAGAGCCTGCCTCCTAAATGCTGTTCACTGAGAAGAATCAGTGTTCTTTGAAGAGATGGCTGAGTCCGTGGCTGGGGAGAGAAAGTAAAAGATGAGTCTGGAATAACTTTTTGTGTTAAAAAGTGCGAAGATGCTCAACGAAGGGGACATATCAAAAGATAGAGGAGCCAGCTTGTGGGAGCTTCCACTGGCCAACTCTGAAGCAGTTTGGACAACAGAATAAATTATGATTCTAAAATATTATAGTCAGCGAATAAAACAGGAGTCCACAGACTTAACTGAATGATGAGAAGAAAAAGAAGCTCTTTCACTAATAAATGTGGAAGGGATGATGAGATTAGAATGGGGATCATGTCTCCAGACTATAAGTCCTTCCAAACTTGTCAGCAGGCCTTCACTGAACTGGCTGACTGACTTTTGAGAGTCAAAGTGTCTGAATTTCGCATCACTAATTATATAAACTGAGACAGAGACGTGTCTCAGTATTTAATGGCACTGTGGCAAAAGCCTCCCATTTAGGATGATGTGTTGGGTGTGGAATAGGCTCCCTCCTCTGCCAAGAACACTGGTGATTTCACCCCACATTCAGACTGATCTGTGAGGTTGAAGACAAGCAAAGAGCCCCTCTATCACGTAACCCAGCCCACTGGCTTGGAGGGGTGCTGTTCCTATCAGACACAGCAAGCACATCATAGCAGCTCCCATGGGAACCTGGATCCGTGTCATGCACATGGAGAAACGTAATCCATGTTTCCTGAATAGATGAACCAATAAATGGGTAAAGTCAGGGATAAGTCTCAAGTTAGTCATTAAGGAGATCTAAAAAAGGAAAATGTACCTGCTTCAAGAAGATTATAATCTACTTTATCACCTATTTAAAAATAGAGTAATTTATTCTTTTGGAATCTGAGGATATGCATTATTCTCTTCTTTCTTTGCTCCTTTTTATGAATGACAGAGAGCATCCTCTATGAAATACGACCTTTGTAAATGCTTCCTGAATTTGAACATTATGTTGCTTTGCGATTGCCCCCGCTTGGGATGACTTCTGAATGACTCCAAGTGGATTCGCTGGGGGCCTTGGGTAGCGGGAAAACGGAGGAGACAAGGTGCACACACAGTACACAAGCACATGCACACCAATGTCATAAATGGATGCCTAACTCAAAACAGCTGTGCAGAGCTATTCAGTAAAAGGTTGAGGAGCTGGACCCACCAGGATTGGGTGGGAATGAGTTCAAACTCCCCCCACGAGGCCTTCCTAAGGCTTTGCAAGAGGCAAGAGCAAGGTCTGGGAAGTGGGGAGATGGAACGGCTCATCCTGTCCTCGGCGCCTGGGTCCCTACTGACTCTCCCCTGCTGCTCACCCTTACGAGGTCACACATTTTTATTTATGTTACATTCAGGCAGAAAGCAGCCTGGAGCACTCTGGGGTATTAACCAAGAAGAAATACGAATCAGATTTGACCAAAGGAAAAAGCAGCCTCTCTGACAGCTGCATGGGAATAAGAAGGATGTTATATGCTAGTTTACCTGGTCTCTTTCCTGTTCAGGAAAGTCAACGGATAAATGATAAAATTTATAGTGCGTGGAGGGTTGAGAGGCAAGACTTGCAGCATCTGAGTCTGATTCCTGTCCTGGAAATGATGTTTATTCTGCCCCCAAACCTATCATTGCCGAAGGAATCTGGTCTATTACTGAACGGCATCTTCTCCGTCCCATGTCCTGAGTGGGAGGTGATGGCAAAGGCATGTCTCTGTTTTGAAGCATGTACTCGTTTTAGTTAAAAATGGATCTCTTCTAAGGAAAAGCATATTGTAGGATCACACATTCCTAAAGCTGAGGGAATCACAGAAACCGTGTAACCCAAGCCCCTTTCTGCAGAGAGAGAAAACCAAAGCACAGAAGAAAGAAGAGATTTGCTTAATGTCTCAGGAAACTTAAACACAACTCACACTGCAGCTGTAAGGTAAAATTTCCAGTTCCAACTCTGAAGAGATAAGGTGGCAGACACCACGTTGCCAGGATGAGTTTGATGCTGATACTTACTACCTACCTCGTAGGATTAAATGAGATGATATATATAAAGCACTTATTATAGTTTCTTCACTAAGATAACCAGCATTCATGTGAAATGTATTAATGCTGTCCTATGACTTCTGTTTCTAGACTAAATCTAAGCCAATATTTTGGTAACTTTCAAAATCCAGTAGATATCGGAGTTTAACCTCTCTAGCTGTCCTTGTGTACGCTGCCATCAGAATCACATGAAGAATCTAGAGTAGCTTGCTGGGGAGAGAGAGACACATGTCCCATGTCGCCCATTGCCCTGGCTGACCACTGAGGAGCTTCCAGACTGTGTAAATGGGACATGCTAGGTCATCCTGCCTTTGGCTGGTCCTGCAGCTCGAGCAAGTCCATAAGCAAGTTCAGGAAAGCTCAGCAGAGCTGGCCTAGACCAGAACTACTCAGCTGACCCGAAGAATCACAAAGTTAAAACAAATGTTTGTTGATTTCAGCCATCAAATTTTGAGGTAGTTTGTCAGGCAGCCAAAACTAACTGATGCATTGTCTGTATGTATTTGTCCCCCATATGAATGAGAGATGATGTATGTAGAGAAGATGCCAAGAACTTTCCACCAGTAGAATTCTTTCCTCAGCAGACAGGGTGCTTTTGGATGGAGTTAACTCTGCCTTCTCCTTTGGACCTTCCTTTTCTGTGAACAGGGTCATTTGTGACCCCAGAAAGGAGACTGCTGGTTGGGTGTGGTGGGCGACTGGGATATGACTTGGCCTCATTAGCACCATGCTCTAAGCAGCTGAGCTAATCAGCCTGCCTCTGTCTTCCTGGAAACTCTTACCACCCACTGTCTCCCAGACTAGAGCACCCCACCCAATAGTCTTCCTGTTGAAACAAGACAGAAATATCATGGCAGAAGAGAGATGGGAACCTCATGGCAACCAGGAAGCAAAGGAGGAAGAAAGAAGCCAGGGAGAGAGATAGGGCCTCCGAAGACATGCTCACAGTACACACCTCCTCCAGCCAGGCCCACCTCTTAAGAGCACATTTAGCTATGAACTCATCAGTGGATGACTGTGTGGATGAGTGTAGATTGCCCAGGATCCCCCAGGATCCACCGACCTTTCAAAAACCCTATCTCTGAACATACGAGACTTTGGGGGGTATTTTGATCTAAACTTCTCCTCTTTTAAGTTGTGGGTATTGGGTATCATGTCTCAACTAGAGGGGTGAATAGGAAAGCATCACAATGGGGTGTCCCCGAATCCTTGGGACAGTGACTATTTACCAGTGAGTAAAGAAAAAGTTCAGTATTCTATCAACCAGAACATCTATATTTGAACAGCTGGTACAGTTGTGATGTTATTTGGGGGCCCCTGCTACTCATCTGTCCTAGATTTCTCTTACAGACAATGCTAGTCTTCAGTCGGGAGCCTGAACTGATTCTGCTGCTTTAGTGGTAGTTTGGACAAAATGCACTGGAGAGGGAAACACATTTTGTTTAAAGGTACACTAGTCTCAATACCTTTGCGGGGAAGAAACTGTCACACTCCTAGTCTACTGTAGTTACATTTCTTGTGTTATTTGGAAATGCAAGAAAGTAAGAGAGAAATGATAGGTAAGGTCATCAGGCAATCTCAAGACCAGAAAGGAACTCACAAGTCATTCATTGAAGTCCTTTTATTGTACAAATAAGGACATTGAGGTTGAGGGAGAGAAGGTAATTTGCACACAGTCACACTTGAGAAGAAGCTGCTAGAGAGAAAAATAGCCAGGAGGAAACAGAAAGGGAGAGGGCAGGTGTGAAAAAGCAAGATGGGGAGGTTGCTGTATGTGGTTGTCCAAGAATATGGAAGTGAAGTTACAACCCCTCAAAGAACAAACCAGTCTATTGCTTGGCTTCTGGAATCACCCCAAGTAACTGTTTCAGCTTAATTTTTTAAAAAAGGATATTGTAAATAACAGACATTGATATTAGTGACACGATTAGTAAAATGTCCAGATGTGCTCTTATTAAATTACTGATGTCACTATATGCTTCCTACTCTGTATGATGGATAGACGCAACTTTCTGACTTTTATGGACACTCCAACATCTGCTTGCTTTGACTGCTTGGGTTACACAGCAGAAATTCTGACCTCAGGTCTCTCAGCGGGTTAGTGCCGTCCCTCAGAGAGGGAAAATTTAATCTTAGCTGGGTAGACTTCTCTCTTGTAGATTAGCTGACTGATCGGTTTTAGTGAAATTTGGAGATTTTTTACTGAAGCAGGTGCTGGGTTCTCAGCAGACGGGAACCATGGAGCATGCCCGGACTCACAACAGGAAGACCAGGTGTTGACACTAACCAGCTGTGTGACCTCAGGCACGTCATCCCTCTCACTGTAAAACAAGCAGTCTGCACCAGATGACGTCTGAGGTGACATCCGGCCCTGCCATCCTGAGGTTATGCTGGAGAAAGAGGCCTGACCTGCCCTGACTTCCTGCACACTCAGCTAGTGAGCGGGATGTGAGCTCACAGGGAGGAACTCACAGGAAGGGGGAGGGTGGAGCACTCTGGTGAGACACACGGCAGGCTTCAGAACAGGCTCAGACACTCCCCCTCCCAGAGGATGGAGTGAGGGACCAGGGTGACACTCGCCCCTTCTGTCATGTGAGTACGCAGCCAGAAGTCACCATGTATGAACCAGGAAGCAGACTCTCTCCAGACATGAATCTCCTGGCAGCTTGATCTTGGACCTCCAGCCTCCAACATTCTAAGAAACAAAGTCCTGTGTTTTATACGCTATGCACTTCATGGTGTTTTGTTATAAGAGGCCAGATGGATTAAGAAACTCATGCAGGAAATCACCTGGCAGTAGACTAACATATATATCATGCTACTCCTAGCTGTTTTGATTCTAATAGCAAATAACTGAACACAATCTAAATTTCCATTAATAAGAGGCTGGTTAGCCAAATGGTTGTCCAAGAGCAATATCTTCAGCTGTAAATTAAATGAGGAATATTTTAATAGTAGGGGCCAATTTCTAAAATGGATAAAGTGAAAAGCAAAATCCATAGTAAAGAAATACTAAAAATAGAAAATAGCAGTGTAAGGATTATGTCAAAGAGGTGTAGGAACCCACTGACAGAACTCATAATAGCCACAACCAGAACAATCTGAGCGGTGAAATGAAGTGCTATCAGATTATGCTACAGACTGAATTATGTTTTCCAAAATTCAGCGGTTAAAGCCCACTACGGTGACTATCTGAAGGTTACATTTCAGGAAGTGATTAAGATTAAATGAGGTAATAGGATCGGGCCCTGATTCTTTAGGAAAAGTGTCCTCATAAGAAGAGGCAGAAGAGAGCTCCTTCTCTCTTTCTATCATTTAAAGAAAGACACAGTGAGAAGGGTGCCATCTGTCATGGAAAAAGAACACCCAACCAGAAATCTGACTGGCCAACACCTTGCTCTTGGCCTTCCGGGCCTCCAGAACTGAGAGAAAATAAATTACTCTTGTCTAAGGTATTTTTTATGGCCACCCAAGTAGACTAGTATATAGATTGTAGCAGAAAATGAGATCAAGATACACAGTCCTCAGCATCTGGAGAAGAAAGTCAAGGGACCAAGGCGGGTGGAACAAGGTGAGAATTAAAACAACAAGCCAAACGTGGGGCTACTGGCCCAGATAGTCCCACCTGTTTTCAAGCTGCCTCATGCTCCTGTCCCCAGGAAGTGATGTGACAATGGTGTTAATTGGAAATAAGGACTTGGATGCACGAAGAAAATGCCATAAATCTGTGCTCAGCCCTTAACCTGGGCTTTGGGAGCCACTTGGAATTCCACAGGTTTTTTTTTTTGTTGTTGTTGTTTTTATTTTGGTTTATTGTTTTGTATATATGTATACAAACATTTTAACCTTTTTGTATTACTATTTATTTTGTGGAAGTAGTTTTCAAACATTTCCTATGCTCCAGCCTAGAAGATTCAGTTTGGAGCTTTCTGTGGACAAGGTCATATTTCTTCCACAGGCCACATTAGTATATTTGGGCCCTGATTAATTAAGTACTCAACTACATCTGTGCGTCTTCCTGTATTGTTCTCCAGAGATAGCAAAGCAGGAGGGGAGACTGTGCCCTCCACATAATCAGCACACTCCTTGGGGAGGAAGCGTGTCTGTGCATCCGGTACATCCTGCAGTCAGCTCGGGGACAGATGAACAACTACTCTATTTTTCTGCACCCACCACACTATTCTGTCCCCCAACTTCTGTGAGAGTGCATTTGTTAGCTTAAGGGAGCACAGAAGTTATTGTCTCAAATCAGGACCCTTTCAAGAGAGAAAGCGCAATGATATTAATAGTACTGTGGGCCATCAAAGGTAAGCAGGGACTGCCCCAGGGAAAACCAGCATGTAAGGTCAGGCCACCCATGTCACTTGTTATGCCTGGGAGAAGAGAACAAAAAGAGTCCACATACCTGAATTTCTAAAATCGATACAGGAGGCCGAGAAAGTATTCAAAAAATATTTACAGTCCTTTTGCTACAACATGGTGGCTGTGGCGAGCTGGCTCCAGTCCCAGCCCCTGGATCCGGGGTCACCTCTTTTTTCTCTCCCTGGGCACCTTCCCACCCCACAAGCGGCCTTGCAGCCACAGGGGATGACAAAGCAGCTCATGCTCTAAGCTCTGTTCCTGCTTCCAGGAAGAGCTGCCTCTTGGCCACCAGCTGTGTGAGAGGCACCCTCCTTCCTTGGGAAGAGAATTCTGGGGCCTGCTCTGCCCAAGGAGGCTGTTTAGAAGGTGGAATACCAGCGGGGGGTGGGCATGGGCCTGTGATCTTGCAGATTTCTCACCCTCTGGGGAGGAGGGTGACCAGAGGGAGCTAGAGCAGCAGCCTGCAAAGCATGGGGCCCAGACAAGGCTCCTCTTGCCTGGTGCTACAAACTCAATCGCACCCCCCAAATTTATCAGGTGAAGCTTTACCTCCCAAGGCAACTGTGTGTCCAGATAGCTCATTTACAGAGGTAAAACGAAATGAAAAACTTACATGATAGTTGTAAGGATAGGGCCCTCTGCCCAGAGGGCTGGTGTCCTCATAAGAGGAAGATACATCGAAAAGCTCTCTCCACACAATGCAAAGAAACAAGAAAAAGGCATGTGAGGACACAGCGAAAAGGCAAGGAGAGAGGTCTGACCAGGATGTAACTCAAATTTAACTCAAGATCCTTAATCTTGGACTTCCGGCCTCCAGTACGTGAAGAAATACATTCCAGTTGTTCAAACCCTCCATCAGTGGTACTTTGCTAGTGAAGCCTGTGCAGACTGAGAAACCTGGGAAGGAATACAATTCTGTTCGGAGTCACCCCAATCTTAGACATGCTGTCTGCCTTGAGAGAATAAACCCATGAAGCAGGAGACTTAGATTAAGCAAAAGGAAGAGGGAGGTAGAAAGTAAGCTGATGGGTCCAAAGCATGGAGGAAGATTGGGCCCATGGGGCACTGTTCATTCTCGCACCCATTTAACAAGTACGTGTTAAATTCCTACTTGTGCCAGACATTGGGCTAGGCAGTAGAAACGCAGGTCTTTGCACTCAGGTGACCTCTTCCCAGTAAGATCACAGGGTGGTAGTGTTAGGGTGGGTTCCGAAATCCTAGAGTTGAATGAACGATACCCTTTTGGGAAAGCGTGCTGGCCCAGGGATTCCTCCACTTCTTTCTCCATATGCTCTTCATCTCAGATGGGGACCCAAGAGGGAGGGGTTCCCTGTATTGCCTTGGTGATCACCTCTCCCCCGACGCCTGCAGTTGCCAGAGTGTAGTAAGTCCTTGCAGCTTCTGAGCCCAGCTGGGCCCCAGATGTGGCTCTGGGGAGTGGCAGGTTTGGAAGGTCGCAGAGAGGTGAGCTCACACAAGCCCTGAGTCCCGAATCCATCTGTGAAGAGGTTGAGTCAATGCAGTAGCTTCAGGGTGGAGGTTTCAGCTTCCTGAGTGTCTTGAGCAGGCACCAGTGCCTCGGAGCCTCCACCTCTCAGTCCAAGTACCAGAAATTTCCCAGATTCCCAGTCGACACCCGGGACTAACTTTGGCTCCGACCAGCTCAAGAGGGATGACTCAGCACTTTCTTGTCTTTTCTTTTAAAAAGAAAAGAAAACCTTGTGCTTTCCTCCTCCTTTCCCTCCTACCTCTTCTTCGCTCTCTTCCCAAGGGGTGTGAGACTTCTCTTCCGGAGCTTAGTTCAGTGTCCTGGAGATGGCATTACTGTGATTCAGGATTTCAGGCGACACGTGAGTCTCAAGACCTTAACCTAAAGCCAACTGATGGCATCGATTACCTCTCTGAAAATTGTAAAAGCGCTTGCTTAGATTTTCGATTTCCCATTTCACCTCTGTCTTAGTTACTTTTCTCTCGTTGCTGGGACAAAATACCTGACACCCAAAGTTAGGGGAAGAAAGGTTTATTTAGCTCACAGTTTGTAGAGGTTTCAGTCCACAGTCAGCTGGGTCTGAGGCAGGGCGGCATGGCAGACAGGCAGAAGGCAGCAAGGTAGGCAAGGAATGCAAGCAAGGGAGCTAACCAGCTTCTTCCTGTATCTTATATTTTATCCAGGCTACCTGGCTTTAGGGTGGGCAGTATTCTCGCCCTTAATCCTAATACCCTTAATTTTAGTGTCACATCCTTGATCCCAGCAGAACCACACCAAACTGATCAGTGGATTAATTTAGTAATCACACACTCTAGATCCAGCTATCTCTTACCACATGAGGCTTTGGGGGGACATCTAGACACAAACCATAACAACCTCTTTCTATTGTCTGCCCTTTTAAAATCTATAAAGGCACTGACTGGCCTTGTCCCAGAGCATGCCTCTGGATTTCCAAGGTATGGAAATTAGAGGAGAGAGCCTAAAACTTTCAGCTGCTACATCTAAAGCAGCTGAGTGAAATGAAAGGGAAGTGAAAGAGTAGTATGTTCAACTCTTATCTTAACCATGAGACTAGCTTCTAAAATGTCCTGAATATGGCTTTGAATTTCTTCTTTCTGGAATTTTTTTTTTGTTTGGTGCTGGGGATCGAACTCGGCCTTGTGCTTGCAAGGCGAGAACTCTAGCCACTGAGCTAAATCTCCAGCCACTTTCTGAAAATGTTAAGCAAGAAAATCTCTAAAGGAAAATAATTTCTTTTTTAAAAGAATAATAACCCTCCAAAATAACAAAGGAAGGGTCAAATCTCATATTTTTTACAGCTACCTTTAACTCAAAGGATGAGCAGTAAGTTGTGATTCCGAATGGAGTGGTCAGTCCTTGAGTTCATTTTTACTCTGGCTGTCTGACTGTCTTCCTTCCTCAATTCTTTGGGTCAAATTAGAGTTGTCTCTTGGTTCTAAGAGGAGCAGTGTAAAAGGGCTATGCAAGCAGAGCAGATTCTGCTTCTGAAATGGAGTTAATGGATGAAGTTAATATCTCAATTGACTGGACCAATAAGACGTTTTTTACTTTCACACACCTGCACTGCCTGCTTCATGGAACCATAAAGTCTTCCTCTTGCTTGTTCTTGAAGAGTTTTAGGGCTAGAATTTAGCTTTGAATCTTTAGTGGCCGCCATCCAAGATCCCCACCCTCAAATCTGATCCCCACCCAGTCCCTGGATCTAAAATTAGCCTCTTCCCAGTGTGTGTCAGCCTGGTCTCTCTGGCTCTTCACTCACTCGCTGGGTTTTTGGCTAGTGATGCTGGAAGCCTGCAGGGCAGGAGAAGAGGTGGCACCAAACAGTCTTTACAATTTCCCAAGGAGGCCAGGCCTGGCACCAGTCTGCAGGGTATAGGAGCTACTGTTATCAAGACACCTTATCTTGACTCAGCTGGGAATCCTGGCCCTGTGTCCCTTCCCAGCCCTAAAAAACTCCTAAAATTTGTCCTCCTCCACAAATCCCTACAAAAAGAACCAAAGAGAAACGGAGAGCCTGGGACTCTTGTCATTCAAATGTATACACTCAAAATATATGGCATCTATCATTATTGAGTATCTACCCAACTGGCAAGATCCAGCATGTGTTACAAGGCACCGGGCTAAGCAGAAAATAAACAGAAGAGTGACAAGCCTAATCTCTGGTGAACTTTTGCAGAATCTTGCAATAAAAATATCTAGGGGGGAAAGCTATTTTCACTTTAGTAAAACTCATTTTATCTTTTTAAATGTGAATGTCACATCAATTTTGGTTCTGTGCATGGGCCTCTTAGTGTCTTATTCCAACCCTGCATATCCCCCAGTCCCAGGGTCCCTGGAAATGGCCCCAGTTCGGCGCTTCTTGCAGATGAAACAGTAGCCTTTTCTGTCCTAACTGGTTATGTGACCTTGGTGATGAAGTGTAATTTCTCTGAACCTTAGTTTCTTTTTGTGTCAAATAAAAAATTGGCTTCAGTGTTTACAATCCTTTTCATCTCTGAAAGTTTATGATACTACACCTTTATAGCAATAGATACCCCGTACATCAGCAGTACCTAAACTTTTTTGCACCAGTTTAATGGAAAACAGTTTTTGCCACAGACGGGGTTGGGTTTGTGGTTCCAGGTTAGATTCTCTTTTTTTGTGTGTGTGCCGGGGATTAAACTCAGAACCTCGTGCTTGGAAGGCGAGCACTCTAACCACTGAACTAAATCCCCAGCCCCCAGTTAGATTCTCACAGGGAGCGCACAACCTGGATCCCTCAAACGCACAGCTGAGAGCCGCACTCACTCTCCTATGAAGAATCTAATGCTGCTGCTGCTGTGACAAGAGACAGAGTCCAGGAGGAAATGTGGGTAATGTGGACTAGCTGTAAATATGGAGGAAACTTCGCGAGCCTATCCCACCATTCACTTGCTACTGTGTGGCTTGGTTCTTGCTGGGCCATGGCCTGGGGGCTGGGGCCTTGGGACATCTGCTGTACATAAACCAGCTGAGGTTTAAATCAGCTGGTTCAGTTCTAGTTAACCGATTGCTGCCATTGTGGCTGGAAGCCTTGGAAGTCACAGGCTCCTGGAGGGCAGGGACGAAGCTCTGGGATGTGCCTTTGAATGGATGCTGCTATGGGAAATGGTGCATGAGTGTGGCCTGAAGGAGGAGGGAGAATGCACCCTCTAGAAGGCAAAGGACTCTAGCGCTATAGTACTCAACAGAGCTGCGAACCTGTAAGGGAACCATGTTCCCAGTAGAGAGGCTGGTGGAAAACAGACAACAGGCCCACGTTTGCACAGTTCCCGGAATGCGCGGCTCTCACTGGGCTCAGCCACTGAGAAAATGGAATGCACCTTCCCTGGCCTCCTTGCCAGATCCAGCCTGCCTACCTGCACGGTAATCCTGGTGGGAGTCGGCCTGGGGGGTGACCTCCTGGGGAATGTAGTAGATCCCAACCTGCAGGTAGCCTCTGAAGAGCCTTCAGGCTTTGCTGCCTCCTGTGAAACCTGGGTCTTGGGAAAGGAGGTCGATTTCCTGGGAATTAGCCACAGCCCTGTCTGTAATCAAAGTCCCTCTGTGTTCAGCACTGCCTGGGGTGCGGAAGGCAGGGAGTCCACGTAGATACCAGCAGCAGGAGAGAGCAGCATCCTCATAGTACGGTACCACCAATTCATAGGAAGTTGGGAAGAGGTGTTAAAGTAGGACGGTAGGGCGTGGCAAAAACTGACTGAGGAAATAGGCCTGATCTGTTCATTGCGGGATCCCAGACACATGCACAGAGCAGTTCCCAAAGCCCTGCAAGTGGACTTCTGGAGAACTCCAGCAGGTTTCCGATAGGGCAGCCTAGACCAGACAGCAGCCCGAGGCGTGGTACCCAAGCACCGCCTCTCAGTATGGAGAAGTTCTCGTGGTTTTCTGTAGATTGTGAGGGTTTCCCACTGAGGCCACAAAGACTTTGCTATCATAACTTTCCACGGTAACCCATACTGCGTCTGGGTCAATTTTTGCCCTTTTCCTTTTCATTCATCCCAAGCTCGCTCTGCAGTCAGTTTCTCTCCCAATCTTCACTTCTGCCTTTTTAAGTAAACTTTGCCACTGCTTTTTGCTCATTTCATTCAATTCTTTGTTTGAGGCAAGAAGAACCTGGAATCCAACTCCAGGAGGAGAGGCAGCAAGCAGTCCAGAAGCCAGTAATGTGTAGTAGGCAAGCCACTTTTTAGAAGCAAGCTACCGGATGACAGTGTGGATAGTTTCTACCAAAATTACCCGAGCAGAATTCTAAGTGGGGCGGGGTGGGGGGGAGGCTGGAAGTGTTTTAATGAAGGGGGAGGCTATTGTGGTGGTACACACCTATCGCCCCAGTGGCCTCAGAGCCCGAGGCAGGAGCATTGTGAGAAGCCAGAGGATTCTGAGTTTGAGACCAGTCTGGGCTACATAGAAAGTTCAAGACTGACCTGGACTACATAGTGAGACCCTGTCTCAAAAAGAGGGGCAGGAGGCAGCTTGACAGAGGTGAGATTAGAGGAGGTTCTCTCTCTCTGCAGGCAAAACCAAACTCCTTAGATGCCTAAATGCTAGAGGTGGTGACCTCTGTGTACTCCCTCAGCGGGTGGTCTAGCTGTTGTGCAAATTACCCAGTGACCCCCAGGAAAAAGCAGTGGGTGTGCTGCCCCCAGGTCTGGGCTGCTCCAAGGGCTCTTCAGTCCAAGGCAGGAGGCAGCCAGAGGCCTCAGCCAGTGGAGACCAGGCACAGGTGAAGAGGAAAACGTGGCGGTGGATTCTCAGGATGGGGTCCTGAGGATCCCATCCCCAGGTCCACAAGGCAGGCTGGTGGTCTACAAGGCTCTGGGGTGCTCACATTTGCCCCTCTTTCTCTCCCCCTACTCTCCAAGGCCTTCCAGAACGAGCGCCTCTCCCACCAGATGCTTTGAATCTGCTTTCCCTTCCTAATTGAAGACAGCTTTTCTCTTTACTGAGCGAAGAGGAACATGCCCCGCAGCCCTTTCTCTCCTCTCCTCCCTACTCCTTCCTCTGGGGTGGGAAAGCGCTCCATTTGCAAGCATGGGTCATCCAGCCCCTTCCCAGCAGAAAGCCTTCTCGGAAGGAAGCCAGCCCCTTCTTCCCGGTAGGAGGAATGTGGTCCTCACCGCAGGTCCCCCACCCCCTCACGCCCACGGGCACTCACCTCCATCAGATAAACCCTTTCCTGCCTTTCCTGCCGAGACACTCACTTTCCCGTGGCCATCAGGGAACAATGCCTCTTTGCCCTGGGCCAGACTTCTTTCTCTGGAAAGCCAGAGGCCAGTCAGAGAAATCTCTCAATCTTCTCCCCAGTCTTACTGCAACCACAGAATTGGAGATTACCATAGTGTAACACCAGTCAGCCCCGGAGGGCAACAAATTAGCATGAGAAATCCTTTCACTGCCCAAGTGGATTTGTATTTGCCTGCCCCGGGGCTTCTGGGCCTTGAGTTTGATTGTGGAGATCGGGAGGCGACCCTTACAGAGCGCGGGGTGGGGTAGCAACCCTCCTTTTCACTAGTACCCTACATTTTCCAGACCACCCAAGCCTAGGGACAAAAATAGGATCCCAAGGGCGTGTGCGCGCGCGCGCACACACACACACACACACACACACACACACACACACACAGAATTTCTCCGGGAAAGTACACTGTGTTGTGTGGAAATTTAAGCTCTCTCAAATTTCTTCCAGTAGTCCTGGGTTTCTGTCTCCCTTGGTGTCTCAACAGCAGCCTCTGGGGGTGTGTCCTGTGTACTTTGCAAACACGTGTGACATCTGGTGCTTTTATCCTCCCTCACCCTCACTCATGTAGGACAGTGACTCCAGTCACTGGTGATGGCTGCCTAAAAAAGTCAGTTCTTGACAGTGTCTAGCGCCAAGGTCATTAATGCCCGTGGTAGGAAATCCTTGTCGATTGCTACAGAAAATGCTGGCAACGATTCTGCAGATAGTTTGCAAAGTCATATCCTAGTCCATTTTTATTTTTGTTTTGCTGTAACGTAGGCTCCAAAAAAACCACAGTCCCTGGTAACCGAGGTAGACAGAGTCTTCTCTTTCCTCCAGAACCAGTGGTGCCATATGGTAGCAAACACATATGCCCCGCCACTAACTTCAGTGACAACTTTATAAATACCCGGGCAGAGTCACC
>PVJO010005989.1:36067-93231 GCA_004026905.1 Hystrix cristata | reverse complement strand
GGAAGTGAACATGAAGGGATTTTAAAATTCCCTTTCTTGAGTTATTTTTGTACCTCTCTCCTAAATTCTCTGTGCTATCTTTCCCCCTCTCTCAGTCTGCCTTCCTTAGCTTCATACTGAGGTTTCTGTCTATACAATGTTTGGCTCAAAATAGATGCTCAATAAATAACTATCAGTGAAAGAAAGACCCCAAGCCCCAATATCTGGGGAAAGAAAACTACTGTCCATTGAGGATGTTGTTTGCCTTCTAAGAACATGAAATTGTGGCTGTTTAAAAGAATTACCGATTGGTATCCCATGATATTGAGGGATACAGATCTCACACGGGTGTACACAGTGCTTGGCAATGCTTCTGTACTTACATCGTATAGGACTTTCAATTTCCTATTTTCTCCAAAATGTGTAGTTCATGAATAAGAAATTCCACCACCCATCCTTGGTAAACAACGAAGTAGTAAATAAAAGCAAAGGTTGATCCAGTGAGCTTTTAAAAAGCCTGTCTGTGATACAACATATCCACAGACAGAGAACATGTTAAAGCCAGTCAAAGTCTCCGCAGGAGCTTTACATTTAGTGGCTCTTGAGGCGCCCCTTCCTGCCATGTGCTGTCATTGGAAAACAGATACCATATACTCCTTTCTTTTCAAATATTCTATGAGCATAAGCACAGAAAAATCAGACTCTCACTTGCTCTTCTGTGCATCCCCATTCCAATTCCTATGGAGGAAATGGAAAGGAGGCTAAGGGCGAGTGCATCTCTCGTATCCTCACCTACTCTCTCATTGCAGCACACCACATACAAGCCTGCAGACCTCAGAAGGGCACGGCGTTTGCATGTGGGTGTAATCACAGGTACAGATACCTTGGGTTCTCCTGGGCTTGAACATTGCACAAAGCTTAAAATGACAAGACTAGCCTTCCAGTTTGCTTACCTGCTAGCTCCCAAGGATGCTTAATGGAATGTTTTACAATCAGCTTCAGACATCCCAGTCATGGTCAACTTCGACACACACACACGCAAACACACACACACACACACACACACATATGCGTGTGCACACACACACACACAGAGTCTCTCTTTTGTTACTTTGCCCTCCTGAATGTCAGTTACTCCGTATCCCCTGCTTCTACCATACTGCTTTCTTATCTCCTTCCTTAAACAGAATGTGAACACTGCAGTTAGGTGAACTTTCTCAAATGTGAATCGGACCATGCCACCTGTCTGCTTAGAACTCCCCAGGGACAGCTCATTGTCCGGGATCCTCCACCTGTCTCCCTCTCCGCCAGCTGCCGGGGCTCCTGTCCCAGTGTGCTTCCTTCACAGGCTGCAGGCAGCCCAAGCTCTGCCCTCACTCAGTGTCTCCGAGTATGCAGCACCTTGGTCTGAGCAGCTCATTCTGCCTCTGTCTCCCCAGTCTGTGCCCTGCGTGCTGTCTCCCTGAGCGCTTGGTCTGCATCATCTCCTCTTTCACACTTCCTTGGTGAACTGCACTTACTGTCTTCATGCCACTGTCTGCAGTTCTCGCTTAGGAGTTGTTGTTTACTTGTACATTTCATTCTTTCTTCACTCCGCTGTAGAGAGAGCACCTAACTCTGTCTGATACGTAGTTAACTAACATGTAGTAAACACTGGCTAAATGAACAAATGTGTGTTATTATCAAAAGAGTATGATGGCTTGGCAGGACACATTTCCCTGGGAAGAAACCAAATTTAAATCTTCTACCCAATAATTATGTACTCCTGTATCCCTCTTTATCTTTTCCGCTCTGTGCTCTTGCTTTCTTAACAAGTTTGTGATTTACAGGAACTCGGTTCTTCAATGTGGTAAAGCCGAGGAAGCCCCCAGTCAGTCCTTTGTTTGTGTTTTACTCTCAGATATTTGACCCCTGTGTATGTTAAGAGAAATCGAACCTTAATTCATTTATAGTGGGTGAAAACTTTTTCATATAACTGCCTTTCAGTTTTTGAAAAATCAAAACCTTCTTTCACTGACACAGGAAGTCATATTTTGTCAAGGCTACGTGAACTTGAACCTAGAGAAATCTGAATTCTACTGCAACCTCAAAAACCACAAAAATGGCAGAAATTCCGGAAGTCAAACATAGGCCAGTGCCTCCTCTCCAGGGCCTAACACCTAACATTTTGTCTGCACCGTGAAGATTTGTGTTATCCGTCTCCCCGACCTGCAGTCCGGGTGCAGACACACGGCACAGCGGGGAGGTTCTGCCTTTGGAAGGCATTTGCAAGGGAACTCACTCTAGCCTTTTGAGTTTCCAGTGTAACCTTTGTAAACGGCTGGGCCAGATTCCATCTTGTCCCAGACCCGCACAGACCTCCTCTGCACTGTGCTCAGTGTGGGCCGGAGGAAGTTCAGGGAGGGACACTGAGCAAGATGTGATCTGGCCAAGTGATTGCAGCTGCTTTGAAAGCAGCCACCCAGAATGCAGATTTTATTGTGTTTCTTTTTTATTTATTGTTTTATAAAAAACTTTTAAATGATTTATGGATCTGTATGCTTTTACATATGGTTTTCAGATCTAAGAAAAGAGGCTTAATCTTCCTCAATACTAACCATAAAAATGAACCCTGGACGAGCACGAAGGGTACCTCCTTATGGTCAGGTTAGTCCCCATATACAGTGAGGTACAGTAAAGTTTAATTACATTGTTTACCTGACACATTATGACTGTGAACAAGAGTTGGAGGTGAGCAATAATAGTGCAACAGAAGCGAGATCTAGCCATGAGCCTCAAGTTGAAATTTTAGCTCTTTTATCTAGAAATGATATTACGCTGACTGCAGATTGCCCATCTCAAAGGCAGTGCTATCTAATCGAAGCTCACATGTCAGAGGCTCAAATAAGTTCCTGCAGATAAAATGCTCAGCACAGCGCTTGGCATATGGCATGCATTAAAGATATGAGAACTAGCCCCTTCTACTCCAGAAAGAAATACAAACTGGGATAACCAGGTTAGACAATGGTACAAAGCTATTTATTGAGTTTCAGACCTTGTGCATCTCTAAAGCAAGCAACCCCACTGCTCTGTATTGGCATGAAGGAAATACTCGCCACCACAGAGACAGGCACAGGGCATTTACAACAGTATGGTATGTAATAGTGAGGAAACAACCAAAGTTCTTTTACTTTTAAGGAAAAGAAAATTCCTATAAAAGTACTCTTAACTATTACAGCAGGTTCACAATTCGGTACCATGACTCAGTAATCCAGCCTTCTTCCACCTTGCAGTTCCACCATCCCCTAAGACCTTGGAACCTTCTGCTGGTCCTGTGCAGCAGCTGGTGTACCGGGCATGAGGTACAGCATGAGATCTTCATGAGGTTTTTAACAGATTGGGCCAGGAGGATCCCTGCTTCACTTCTGTCTACAGTCCATTCAACGTCACTTGGTAACCCAGTCACACCTTGTCACGATGCATTCTACACATAGGCTCAGGGAAAAAAGAAACCAGAACTTCGGTGAACAACCTCCCAGCCATATTAAAAGAATGAGGCAGACCCATGTTTCTTAACAAGTGGACCTCCCGAGACGTACCATTAGGTGAAAAAGTGAGCAAGTGGCATGCCAGAGGACAAGTCCCTTGGGAAGCTGGTCAGGAGCTGGGGCCGGATGTTTGGGGATGATGACTAGGAATATGCTTGGGACTGACATCTCAGGAAGCAGGCTTGAACAGAGGAAGAATTTTGTCTCTGAGGCGGGCCCATTTGGAGGCTCAGTCTCCAACAGGGAGCTCTGGAAGTACGAAGGGCATTGTGGAGTTGTCCCTACTCAGGTCAACATGGCAAGACATGAACCGTCTTGCAAAGAACTGCCTATGAGCCGGTCCGTGGGTGTCAGTTGGAACCAAGTCAGTTGCTGGATACTGCCTGCCTCTGGAAGGG
Organism: Hystrix cristata; assembly: GCA_004026905.1. Taxonomy (NCBI): domain Eukaryota; kingdom Metazoa; phylum Chordata; class Mammalia; order Rodentia; family Hystricidae; genus Hystrix; species Hystrix cristata. The sequence continues at coordinate 89,327 of PVJO010005989.1, read as the reverse complement.
ATTAGGCTGAGGCAAGGCGGCTCAGTGTAGCTCAAGAAGTCCCTGAAGGGGCCACAGCCGATCAGTTTGCTGATAGCCTCCCAGCTACGGCATATTCTTGGGGATCCGAGCAACGCCTCAATGTCTATACCCAACTACCCGACACTGATTGTCTGTTATTACTGGAGAAACAAAACAACATACTTCCTTAGACTACCTTTCTATGTAAATACGCAGAAACAGCCTGCATAAAATCTGGACATCTTATATTATAAATAAGTGTCAGGTTGTGGATTCCTTTTGAGCAGAGTAAGCAGCTGTGAGATTGAGGGTAACGGTCAAAGAAAACTTCAACCATATTTGTAGTTTTTAATATTTTTAAACCAAAAAATAAAGTGCTATTTTACTCCCATAATAGATATCTAATAAAAGTGTATTCGAGGTGTGCTTATTAAGTATATGTGATCGCAGTATGGATCTCAACAATACCCTACATGTGGTAGACTTTCTGTTTCAGAAGCATGGCACAAAAATAGCTCTATTTACTTAAGCACTGATGGACTTTCCTTCTTTCTTGTTCCTCCCACAACACTTTGGCTGTTTCATTGCTCACTAAACCTCTCCGTCAAAGGGTGACGGGGCTGGGGGGCACCGGGTGTGAGGAGGAGAGGAAGGAAGCTAGAATCAGCAATTTGCATTACTTGCTAGCGACTCTGGTGAATAGTTTTAGTGGAGAGGATGTTGGAAATCAGTTATTTGGATTACCTGACCCTGTCAACCGTGCGTGCTACACCCTCCCATTAGCATGGGCTCCCGAGAATTGGCAATAGTAATCGCATTTGCAGCAGTGGTGGCTGAAACAAAGTTGTCTCCAACAATTATGTTGCTCCCATAACACTTGGGGTTTTTTTGTTTTGTTTTTAATGGCACATCTTAACAGGACATTTTGGTAGCAGACCTTTTCTGCTACATTTTTACCTGTTGTCTTGCTGTACATCTTTCTGAGTGAAATAATTCATTTTGAATTTGAAAAGGAAAATGTAAACAAAATTTGAACACATACTTGCAGTATGAGATGTTTATGTTCATCTTCGGAGTAGGTACACGTACTTAACACATCTTGATTCTTTTTACTCCTCTTCCCCTCCCCACCCACCCACCCATCTCTTTCCCTCCATCTCTACATCTCCTTTCCCCATTATTATTATTATTGTTATTTTTTAGTTCATGTTTATGACATATAATGGTTAATTTCATTCATTGTGGATAGATGGTCCATGCACATGATGCTTCTTAAATCTTTTCACGTCTTCGTCCTTTCTCTCCTTCCCTGTCTTCAGTCTCTCAATCCTCTTCCCATTCACAAAAGATCTATCTTTCTGTTTCCCTTACCAGTCCTTTATTTTGTGCTTTATTTGCACTTTGGGTTACTCAAATGAAAGAAACCATATGGTATTTAAGCTCATGTGTCTGATTTATTTCACCTAACATTATGTTTTCAAGGCGTATTCATTGTCTTACAAATGTCTCAGATCTATCCTTCTTTATAGCTCAGTAGCATTCCATTACGTATACACACATTTTCTTTATCCGCTTGTCTGTTGATAAACATACAGGCTGCTTCTAAGGTTTAGTTCTTATGAACTGTGCTGCTATAAACACTGATAAGCATGTACTGTAACAAGATGTCTTTAGCTCTGAACTGGTAATTTTATCTTTTATTTTGTTCTGGCAATGGAATAGTTTATTTGGGATGTCCAAATAGTGAAAAGACATAATTTATAACTGATGATATTAAATAAATATTTGCTGAGTTTAATGGGATTAAATATTTTTATAATACCATTGTTAGAACTCTACCCTTAAAATCATCTATAACTGTCAATACCCTAAGTTTTAACCAAATGATTCTATCAAATCCAAAGGTGAACAGTTTCTCTTGGAAGTAAAAAGCTGTGGTAGAAATAAGCTGGGAATGAAATTCAAAGAACTGGGGTTGTTAGTCAGACCACCACTCAGTGATTTTTAAAGCAAATTCCACAAATTGTGCCTCAATTCAAGTCCTCTGTTAGATGAACACACAAGGAAAATCCTATGTTTAATGTTTATACATACATTTGCATTCACAGTCTTACCCCAACACTAATATTAATGAACTATATCACGGAAGGATTTTATTGGTACCAAATGGAACTGAATATCAACTCAGACATGCACTGACTGATGATAGGGAAAGTAAGTGGCTTCTTTAAGACTCTACTTTCTCATGTGTAACATGAGGTTACTTACAGCTCATTTATCACCAGGTTGTTGTGAAGGTCAAAAGTGATAAAGAATAGCAAGCCCTTAATAAAAGGAGTTACCCTCAAATCTCAGCTATCCCTCTAACAAGACCCAGTCTGTTTTTCTCCTTTTCTAAGGAAAAACACACACTGTAAAATAAGCATTCTTCAAAGACAACTTGAAGACATCTGGGAATTCCAAAGACTGAAAATTCCATGAGTTCACAGCAGCTTTCACTAATTCCACTGATCTAAAGTAAAAAAGGAGAGACTCAACTCTGTGCCCAAACTCATTTCTAATGATTTCTTCCATCCTACCCTTTTTGCCTCTCTGGGGGTGGCTGTGCCTGTGGAAAACATCGAAGCTGTCAGGAACGGAGTTGCCTCTCAAGATTGGAATGTCAAGAGCCAGGCTTCTTTTCCTTGGACCAGAAAGGTTTGGCTGGCTAAGAGTTTCCAGGTCTGAGAGGAGGCAGGGTGGGGATATAGAAACTGATACAGATAATGAACACAAACACCTCGGACAAGTGACATACCAAGAGAGATCAAAATAAGGCAGGAACGTGGTGATAAAGCTACACAAGAGAAGAAGCCCCAAACCCTGTCTACAGGCACCAGAGGATAACTGCATCCTAGAAAGTTATAAATTATGTAACTGCAGCACTTTCTTGTATAAATGAGACCACACACTCCCCCCACCCCCGCACACACATACACACTTACAGCTAAAGCTGGAAAGATTGAGAAGTGGTCCCACTGGGAAATATAAAGTAAACTAGCATATTTAGCATATTCCAGGTGGATTAGACTGAGATGATTTTGAAATTGGGTTGATTTTATGTAGGAAAATTTCATTCCTAAAAGTGTTGAGGAATAAGATGGGGACAGGCATCCAGGTGGTCTTTTGTTGTCAGTAGCCATTAGATAACATAGCTGGACATGGTCAAGGAAAGGGGGTGTTAGTCCTCACTCCTATTCTTAGAAGGCAAGGATTTTGGTTTGTTTTGTTCACTATTATATTCCCAGCCCTGAGAGGAGTGCCCTGCACTTAGTAAACCCTTGATAAGGATCCAAATTAGATGTTTTCTAGCTTCATTTTAGCTTTTTTTAAAAAAATTATAGCTGTATCAGAAATGATCATTGCATTGTTCCTCCTACCACACCAATCTGATGTCTTCACACACGGCCTGTATGAGCTACTCTGGCATGGTCAGGGGGACAAAGGCAGCCGCATGGGACACAAGATGACCTTACTTGTCCAAAGCTATAATGTTTCTTTTAAAAGGTTATATTAGTCAGTTTTCTCATCTCTGGGACACCATACCCAACACCCAAAATTCAAAGGAGAGGTTTAATTTGTTCATGGTTTCAGTCTATGATTGGCTGACTTCAAGGCAGAGATATAGTGGAAATGTGTCCCAGAGCAAAATTGCTTAGTTCATGGCTGCCAAGATGCAGATTAGGGCATCAGTGCCAGAGATGAACAAGCCAGAAAACAGACACAGACCCCAAGGCCATACCTATACAGCCCATTCAGACACACCACACCCAGAAGTGTGCTCCACCAATCCTGGCGACAGATCCCCAAATCGGTCGAGTTGAAACTTCACCCTAACCACCACGAACAGTTATTTACTTATTTTAATGTATGCTAGAAAAATAGAATAACTTTCTCAGCTTTAATTTTGACAATATTGTTGTTAAACAAGTCAATTTAAAATATTTTCATTATAAAGCAAATTATAATGCAAATGGAACAGAGATATAGAAAAAAAATCATGAAGATGAGATACAAGCAACTGCCATTTGGGAAATAGTCATCTCAATCCACACTCATAGTATATATCTTAAAACCTGGCCTTCAATTAGTGGTCTCAAAGGTACTAAATCCCTTACCACTATATATCTCAGTTTGTGGGAAAATAACTGCCTACATCGCACTTTTTGAAAATACACTTGCTCTCTTCTGATTGAAATGAATTAACTTCTAAAAAAGAGCAGACCTACCTACCATAAACAATTAGAACATATATGTTCTAATAGAATATATGAAACAGAATGTATGAAACTATAATTTTCAGACAATAGACAACAGGCAGCACAAGACTGTGGTCCTGAAAAGAAAGAAAACAAATGAAGTGGAGCTCAGAATAGTGCTGACTTTTTGCTCAGAAATACTTTCCAGACTGCCACTGGAAGAAGAAAAGCACAGGTAGAATAGGAGGTCTCTCTGAGGAAAAGAGACTGAACAAAGATTAAGGAGGCTAAAGTGATGGGACTTTGGTAGATCAGAGTACTGGAAGGAAGGAGCTATGTTGAGACAGAGTTCAAAAAATATACATACACAAGGCTGCCTTCAAATTTTGGATGCTTATTAAACTACCTAGGATAAGATTCCACATACCAAAGAACAACTACTGGGGAGGACCAATTACTGAAAAACTACAAAAACTGAGCAAGTACCAGATCTCCTATCAAACTGAGATATATTCAAGTTCCAGTCAGTCAGAATGGAGAAATACCATTGAATCCATGCGTCATTCAGTACAGATTCCAGAATATTCATGCTTTGGTAATGATGCAAAATTATCTTGCAAATAAACACTCTATAAGTGCCCTAACAAGTCTTAAAAACAGATATCAAAAAAAAAATAAACTAATGAAATCCGAATTCTTGCCAGAACAAAGCCTGATACTATTTAAAGAATCACAACAAAATCCAGACATCCAATGAGGTAACACTGACAATGCGCAACATCTAAAAGAAATTACTAGGCACAAAAGAATTAAGAAAATACACCTCTGTTCCACAACCAGAAGAAATATTAGCCAGTAGGAATAAACACAGAAGTGACAAACATGATGGAATTGGCAGAAAAAGACTTTAAAACAGCCACCATAAGATGTTCAACTATTTATAAGAAAACATAAATGCAATGAGAGAAATGGAAACTTTAAAAAATAATTTAGAAAAGTTCAGAAACAAAAATAATAATATCCAAAATGAAAAATCTACTAGATGGCTGCAACAGGAGTTTGATGTTACAGAAGAAGTCAGTGAGCTTGAACAGGAGTAAAGTGTGTTCTTTTCAATGACTGATGCTGTAATAATCAAATGTCTGTATTGAAAAACATCCAGCTCAACCCTCCACACAAAATGAACTAGAAATAGATCACAAAAATCAATGTAAAACCTGTAACTTTATGATATTGAGTAGGCAAAGATTTCTTAGAACCAAAATATACTAGTTGTAAAAACCTAAATTAATAAAATGGATTTCTTCAAAAGCCAAACCTTCTGTTACTAGAGATACCACTAAAAAAATAATAGTTCAAGTCGATGATTGAAAGAATATATTTGCAATAAACATCATCAAATTGTATTCAGAATATAAAAAGAACCCTTATAACATGATAATAAAAACACAACAGTTTTCTAAGTAAAAAACATTCAAACATATAGTTCACAAAAGAAGAAACGTGAGTGATCAATAAACACTAAAAGATACTCAACATCATAGTCACTGTAGAAGTGCAATTGCAGACCACAATAAATTGATACTACGTACCCACTAAAATGGCTAAAAGCAGAAAAAAATGGCATTAGCAATGTTTGGAGAGATGCAGAACAACTGAAAATGTCACACACTGATGGTGCAAGTGTAAAATTATAAAACCATCTTAGAACACAAAATTTGATGGTTTCTTACAGACAGAGATATATTTACCTTATAGGCAATCAATTTCTAAGTATGAACCCAGTAAAAACAGAAACATATGTCTACACAGACTATTTTTCTACTTCTACATGAATGTTTGTTGACACACACAATATGAATCTCAAAATCATTTCACTGAGTAAAAGAAGCCCAACACAAAAAAGCACATATTACATAATTTGATTTATCTGAAGATCTAAAGTAGATAATCTAGTTTTTACTGACAGAAAATGTAAGGGCAGCTGGGATTGGGGTAGGAGGTTGCTGGGGCTGTGACAGAAGTGAATATATGACACACAGGAAATTTTCTGCACTTTGATTTGCATGACGTTACATGTATTTGTGCATCATCAAACTCACTGAGTTGTATACTTTAAATATTTATCTGGTCATACATATATTTATACATTCTCTGGGAAAGGTTTCCACCTATATATCTTTTGTATCATTCTTTAAAATTTTTCTGTTTCAGGTTTTTGTTATTCTACAGCTCTCCTTTCTTACTCCTGGTATATTTCAGCCCTTCCACCACCACGCTTCATGACAAACACAGACTGAGATAACAACTGATAGCTGTTGTCATGACTACCAAAATCTGCAGTTGTACAGAAAGAAAACCTTAAAAGCGTTCCTCAAATAAATGGCACAATCGTGAAAGGTTCACGGCACACCAGTTGAGACGTATGTATCTACAATCTTCTAGTTTGTATTAACACTATAATTTGTGAGCTAATTGCTCCAAATAGGTATCTCCAAAAACTCTACTTTTTCCTTCTTCTGAACCAAAATTAAGGATGTTCTTCTCTGTCTATGCTCCTGAATGTCAATGTCTTAGTGAAGGAAGTCAGGAAGACCCTTGGAGTAAGACTCAACAACTCTAGCCACAGTTTTGATTATCTGAAAGCCTTTTTGGACCAAAGATAATATAAACTGTGTGTTTTATTGCCAAAAAGGAAATCAGACTGTTGGTTTCCACTCATGATTCAGTAACTGCAAAGTGTGTCAATTTATTAACAGCAATCCAGGAATAATTTAGTCCTACAGTCTCTGTAGAGTGATGGGCAATATGAGTGTCAATAATATTAAACAGTCTGAAACCAAAAGCACATTGTGAGCTGGCAACAAGGAATGTAAAATCTCAACAGATGTAATTTATAGCAATATCGTGAATGAAGTTAGTAGCTTTAGCAAGGAGACTTTGAATCAATAACTGCCTGAGACTTTGCAGCTGCAGAAATTTAAGTGCGAATTGACCAGGAAATCAGGTATAAGAGGAACAGGCAGGATATTTAAACCAGATGAAAAATTTAAGATTCATTATAGAGTGTCCAAAAAGGTGGAAGAATTAGAGTAATGATTTCTTCAATTTCTTAGAAAAACCTGACTTAGTGTTTTCAGAAAAACGTCACAAATTTAAAGAATCATACACTGACAAATTCATAGAAAGGACATTTCGAGTGTTTAAACTGTGCCTTTGAAAGAGCAGAATGAGAAAATACATTTTCAAAATTCAGCGCATGTGCCTGCATTTATCAATGTACTATCTATATATCTGCTTAGATGTTAGTGTGCTATTGTGTGATGCTTATCAGAGCATCCTTAATTGAACCACAGTACCATCCATATACAGAATTAATCAACAGACTAGATAAGTGATAAGGCCTCAGGAAAGAGGCACATTAGAGCTCAGACTCCAACACAAAGAGTCTTTGACACTCTTGGGAATTTATAGCTGTTAAAAAAAAAAAAACAAGGGGACCATATTACTCAGTGAATTCAGTGGGACCTAATGGGAATTTCAGAGTAAATTTATTTTTAAGGAGTGTAGGAAGCTTAATCATTAAAAGGGCTTTTTCATTCCAAAGCAAATCACCCCACTGCATCTTTTCATTTAATACTGATCAGTTTGCTTAAAGGATTGGGAAACGAAAGGAGAACTCCAAGTAGAGTGATCCTTCTTATCTGTACATTTTGCATTTAAAACTTTTACGGCTTCCTACAAATCTGTATGAGATCTGCTAGCAGAGTCAGTAGTCTGTCTTCTGGCTTCAGGAATTCTGGGATGTTCGGAATGTTTATGTTTTATCTAGTAAAGCATAATGAAAACAGGCAAAGGGGTCACCGGAAGTGGAAGATACCATCAAAGTGACAAAATGATTTGGTAATTTGGGGCAACTCAGTTCAGCAGAATAAGATATGTTTAGGTACTCAAATATTCTATAGTGCTGTTCAAAACTACTTATTTAAAAACTAATAGGAAGTAAATCTTGATTTTGTATATCAGTTTGCTGTTTATCTGCTTGCCCACCCTTAAAATATATTGACTCGAAGTCAAACAGTATTCTTTTTTTTCTTTTTTAAATTTTATTTTAATGGTACATTTTAGATGTACATATTGATAGTATTTATCATAGGGAATTTGTACCTGTACATGATATACCTTGTTGCTTCTTTTTTTCCCGTTCCCCTCCCCTCACCCCCTCCTCCCTCCCTATTTACAAAAGATTTGTTTCCATTTTTTCCTTCCATTTCTTACTTCTCTTGACCCTCTGCTCCTTTCCCCCTCCCTTGTTCCCTTTCTTGTGAATTTTAAAAACTAGCGACTATTTCAGACTCAAGGTTCAAATGCAACAGAACTTGTCTGTAAGAATAATTTAGTAACATCACCAAGAAGTATTTCTCAATTTGCATCATTTTATTTAGAAACCTCAATGTAATTTTGCTTTAAATCTGTACAAAGTTAAGAATGACTTGTAAGAAAGAGGATAGCATTTTCAGCAGTGGCCCTTCTGATGTGAGAAACTCTGGGTGAAGCACGATCTGCTTGCATGCCTTGTCTCTACCGTGAGCTGTCTGCCTGGGCCCCAGTTCTCACAGGAAGCACAACAACTAACATTTTCTAGCTGTTTTCTATGTTCAGATTACTGAGTCCTTCATGTATACCTCACCTGAATTATCTGAATAATCGCATCCACTAGTTGTCATTATATCCATTTTGCAGCTGAAGAAACCGAAGCAGGAAGAATGGTTCACTTTTCCTAAATACACAATTTAGGAAGAGATGAAATAAGGGTTTGCACTTTACATGAAATAACATCCATAAATGTGAAAGGAACGAAGTGGCAGTGGATTCAATGTGCTAGCCTTTTTTTTTTTTTTTTTTTTTTTTTTTTTTTTGGTGCTGGGGATCGAACTCATGGCCTTGCGCTTGCAAGGCAAGCACTCTAACTGCTGAGCTAAATCCCCAGCCCTGGCAGTGGATTCAAGAAGCCCCACCCATGGCTGTTCTACAGCTACAAGTACCAGTCAGGTTGAAAGCAAAAACCTAATCAACTGATATTTTTCAGTATTCAACTGCAGAATTGATCAGATCTCTCACATGGTCCGTCTACATGAATTCACATGACAGAAGAAACAAGGACTCTGAAGCAACAGAGGGCACCTTCTAAAAGAAGGAAATTTTAGGATCACTTTCTACTGGTACTTCGTATTGTTGAAAAGTGTTCTCCACCAGAAAGCAAATTTTTAAAAAATCACCAATATTTAGGACCGTGGTTTACTGAACGGCGAGTTAGCCAAGAAAATGGGCTTTCTGGTCTCTTGTCATGTAGAGGAGGACCCGTGAGTGATGCCCTGCAGGCACTGTGCCCAGTTCTGCATGTGGCGTAGCATGTAAAGTTAAGAATTAGTTCTTTCTCATGCTTTGGGAACTTGAGCTTCAAAATGTAATGGAAGTCACACAGCTCTTTGAGGTAAAGTTAGGGTCCCAATCCCTGGTTTATTTGATTACAAAGCTCTATTTTCTTTTCACTATCCTATCACAGAAGTTCTAGTTGCAAATGAGGGCGAGATACCATTGTCCAAGATGAGTTTCAATAGTTAGTTTATTAAGACAGACATGTTGGCCTCAGAAAAGAAATTATCTATTAGTATTTCTCGCCTTATTTCAACTTCTTCTCTTTTAGCTTACCCAAGAGATGATTTCTTTAAAATTTCAATGTTTGCAGACAAACCAAATATAGTGATAACGATAAGCTAAATTTTCCAAACAAACAAGGTTTAGGAGAGGTGGGTAAAGAACTTGACCTTGTTTTTGAGCTTGGAACTTCTCAAAAGCACATGTAAAAATGCTCCCAAAGGGAAGCACAGTTTTTCACCAGTTCAGCTCAAGTTCTATTGCCTAATCATTTTCTTATCACCAAATATTACATATTTACACAGGTGCTTCTCTGATTTAATTGTTTGGAAGCAGTCACTGGGAGCAAAGCGTTGTGATTCAGCTTTGGTGAAGCGGTCTGGCTGGGGTCTGACAGGCAAATAATTGCCACTAATCAAAGCTAAATGAATTCGGGTTCTTCAAAGTCGGATAGGGAGAAGGGACAGGGATTATTAATGAACTGCTAGACTACCAGGAGAAATAGAGCCAGGCGCCTAGTCTTAGATGAAAACAACAAAGAGAACAGTTACCACCAATACGACCTCAGCTGCCATGTGCATAGCGGCACCGAGATCTCTGGCTGGGTACCTGTCCCCTGCGTGAGGAGTCAGTGGGGGATCTTGGCAGCCTCTCTGGGTCCCTAAACCATGCTGGATTGGGAGCTGTTCAGTTCTTACAGGGCATAATTTCAGATTTCATTATACAGAATTGTCAATTTGAAGGGAAAAAAATCTTTCTCTTGGCTCTGTGTCAGTAAAAATTGTTTAAAATAAAAATCAAGAACGAACATTTACCCCTTGTGAGCAAACCATCTGCTCTGATCACTTACTGAGCTGACTTAGATGGGAGGCCATCTGGCCTCTAGGGGCCAGTGGATTTCAGCAGAAATTTCTGTGGCGTGATTATGAATGATACCTTCCCTGAGGCTTGAGCCCTGCATGATGAACTCAAGATCTTGGAGGACATTTGTTTAAAAGTCAGCCAGTACTGGCTGTAGAAAGCCTTTCAGTCTTTTATGAGTCATTTTTTCAGCTTCCTGGTAATGAACAAAACAGGTCTGATAATTTTCAATAATACACTCAGGAAACGTGTGGCGCAGGACTGCAGCTTTCAAGCACTTGACACAGAAACGTCGTACAAGCGGTGTGGAGGACCGTGCCTGCAAATGCCTTCTGAGCTTTGGGACAGTCAGGAGACCCCCATCGGCCACAACAGACCCTGTTTTGACTGGTTTTCATCAGTTTGACTTGGGTAGTTGTTTTTTTTTTTTTTGTTTTTTTTTTCTCCTGCTGCCTCTTCTAAAAGCATTTGACTCTGAAGCAGAAGAAGAATTCTTTCACTGTAATTCAAAGCACTTTCTTATTCTTCCCCATAAAATGTGAGTTGGAGGATTTACCTTCTGGTTTGGCGCCTGCCTAGATGTGAACAAGAGTCCAGCACATCAGGGGAAAATAGTCCATGACCATTTGAGTTTCTTTTCTTAACTCTCTTCACTAGCCTGAAATTAAGTGGCATAGCTCCACTCTGAGCGGAACTTCCCTGCAGCTTTGAAAGTGGCGGTCCTAAGAGGCAGAGTGGGCACCCAAGTATCACAATCCGTACGCAAACGGCCGGCATCTGAAGGAAATCGTTCTGACTGACTGAAGTCTTCCAAGACACAGAACCATGTGCTGACTCAGGGAAACTAGGGCGACATGCTGAAAACATTTGCAGGCCTGGAAAATAACTGCTTTAATAATTCAAGATGCTTTCAAGTTTCAAAAAAAAAAACATAAAAACAAATAAACCTCCTTTTCCAAAGTGATGTTGTATGGTAAAAGACTTTTGAAAAGAAAGAAACAGGACTTACAGTGAGATGCAGATCCAGCTTGCCAAAACTCCTAAACAACTGACAAATAACCTTATCACCCCACACCCCAGTGGATGAATGGAAAGGTATTTTTTATCACTTTGAAAAATTGTTATGAGAATGAAATATTTATTCAGCATTCCGTGCGTCACATGTCTCCCCGTTTCTGAGGGAATCTTTCCATTGTTTCTGAGATACACACCATGGTGTCTCAACCCGAGCACTGTTGATGGTTCGGCCCCAGATAATTCTTTGCGTGGGTGTATTGTCCTGTGCGTCTTAGGATGTCCCATGTAATACTTGCCAGGAGCACTTCTCACCTTGGGAGAACCCAAAATGTCTCCACACACATTGCTAAGTGTAAAACTTTCACCAGCTGAGAATGTTCTATTCTATTCATTCAGTCCCATGTACACCTTAGGAGATAGGTGCCGTTATCCAATTCCTTCTTCCACTGATACATGAATGTGGCTTAGAGCGCATTGAGTTACTTATTTGTTTTCATAGTCTAGTAAGGGGCCAATGCTGCACTTTGCCTGGGGCTGCAAAGCCTCTACAGTTTGTCCTAACACGCTAACCCCCCTGAATCTGCCTTAGATAATACTGTAGTTGCTCACTCTATTGACTAAAATTCTAAAAGTACAGAACTAAACATTTTCTTTGAAAAATCAAAAAAATGAAAATCTATTCAAATTTCCTCTCAGTTCAAAGAAGTTTTGTAGAAGATGGGAAAGTATCCCACGGTTGGTCATACCTGGATGTGGGTAACCGAGCTTCGCATAATTGCTTCCATTTGCTCCATAGTATTTGCTAGCTATTTCAGTTCCTTGGGTGGACAGCTAAGTTTAAGGAGCTTGTCAGGTCCACCCTAAAGCATGCTATTGCAACCCTGGTCGCCAGCGATGCACGGCCAGTGACAACAGAAACGGAGTGGGACTTAGGAATTAAAAACATAGAAACACCTACGAATTTCTGCTTATGGGTTTATCTACTTATGGGCATTTTTGGAAATCAATTAAATTCCTTTAGCTTCTGATTTCTTACCTGAAAAGATGATCATAACTATGTCATAAGGTGGTTGTAAAAAGGTGACACATACAAAATCCATGACAGAGAACTTGACTATGTAACAGGAACACACTCTTAAGGCAGTCTTCCTTATGTAGCAGTGAGGAAATTGCAGGATGACCTTAAGTTCGTATATTAAAATGTTCAAGCAGATAATGGTCTGCCTGAAACCAATGGCAATGCTGACAAAGGGGAGAAGGCGAGGTGGGTTAGGACAAGCAGGGTGAACTGTGAGGTTCAGCTCTGAGTTGAAGACGCTGGCCTGGACTCAGAGGTAATGTTTCAGCAGTACATGTAAGGAAGACTCCCTTGTCCCTGGGGGTATGTATATTCTAAGACATCCAGAGACAGCCTGAATCTGCAGACAGTACAGAGTCCTGTGCTTTTCCCTATTCATTCTTACCCTAGAGTTTAGCAATCTCAGCACACTTCTTTGGTTTACTTATTAAGTGGAGAACTTTCACCATTTCACTAAAGGAAGCGTGCTGTGGCTTCTGTTTGGCATTGTCTGAATCACAGCATCACTGCCATTGCACTACAGGGCCATTACTAAGTAAAATAAGGGCTACTTGACCACGAGCACTGTGAAAATCTGACAATGGGAATAGTTACTGCACAACAAAAGGGTGGGTACTGTGTACAGCGTGGATATGCTGAACCCACACAAGCAGCAGAAGAATTCATCACACTCTCAGAATGACACCCAATTTACTCTTCACTAATTCTTTCTTCCCATAATTTCCCATTTCATATTTGGGACCACAGTGGATGTAACTGAAACCATTGCAAGCCAAACTGTGGCTAGGAAGGAGCTCCTGTAGAGCCTACTGAATGCCCCCCAGCTACCTAGGACAGTGTACCGAGCACCCTTGAGCACCAATTACAGCATGAACTATAGCGGGGACAAATGCATGAAACACTTGCAACAATTTCAACCGATTTGCAAAGGGTCATACAGGGTACAGAGGAGCACCTGCCAGTGTCTGCAACCTGTGGGAGAGAAGATGAACTCTCACCTGAAATCTCGGCTAGGAAAAAGGGTGTAGAGACTGCATGTGCTAACCCTGAGATGCAGGAACATGGTGTATTGGGTGATGCAAAAATAGTTGAGAATATCTGGAGAATGCAGATGGAGGAGACAGGAGGAATGGCCATCCCAGACAAGGGCTGTGACCTGACCATCGCCTACTGCAAAGACAATGGGCAATCACAAGAAGATTTTCAGTAGGTTAATGAAATGTTACCATTTGAATTACAAGGAGATGGTACTGCTGGGACACTCCAGTTGTCATATCTCCTTTCTATAACATAACTTTATATAAAACAAATCCATACCCTGGCCCCAGGGCAGAACAAGGAAATGTCACCACAGTATGGCCAGATGATCTTTGACCCAGAGTCTGGAAGAGATCTGAAGAGCCTACACTATGGTCCTGCCTGAGTTCTGGCAATCACTCTGGTGCATCTTCATGCCTCAGTTTCCTCATCTGTCAAATTATGAGGATTGAAGGTCTATATGATCTCCCAGGCCTCTTCCAATTCCTTCCTTCTCAGGATTCTGACCTCTTGCACATGATCATTTTAAGGCTAAAAACTTGGAGAAGGAATTATCTGAGGATTTTGTTAAAAGTGTAGAATGACTGTCTGAAATGAAGCTGTTATGGGTGTGAGGTGGGGGCACAGGCAGATCTCATGAAGGTGGCCCTCAGACAAAATTCTGAGAAACCCTGTGATAGAAGAGCTGAGTCCTTTTAGTCAAATAGAAAACCTCCTTGGGAATTCCCACTCCTTCAGGAACTCATGTGTGTATAGTTAACCAAAAGGAGCCCCAAAGAGCCAGTTAAATGTTGAGCATGTAAACACCAGATCAGAATAGATCATCTTAAGGCCCTGAACAGATAGGAAATAGCCCCGTTAGCCTTAGTGTTTTGTACTGAATACTTGGCGTTCATTGGCTTCAAACTCACAGTCAGCTGCACAAAAGGCAGGTGGGAAGCATCACTAGGTTCCAGCACCAGGGAAACAAATGTGGAGAAAGGACATCTGAGGTGTTTGTGGGCAGCAGGAGGCATCACAAATGACGACAGACTCTGGCTATCTTTTTCTAACTCCCCACTGATGTTTCAACCGTGTATCTAATAGGCTTGCCCTTTGCTTTTGTGTTTCTTCCACAACATCATGTCATTTTAACTGAAGCAACTGTCTTGTCAATATGTTACCATAATATAGAATTGAAAACATGACGCTCTTTGGGAATGTGCTCAAGGGAAGCAATTTCCCGCCTCCTCCTTTGCCTTCTGGAGATGCCAAGAAGTATGCAAGATCAAAATAAAAAGCATCCAATATTTCATCTGTGGAAATCTTCAGAGGAAATACTCCACCAACTTTTGAAATCCACAGTTCCTCAACACCAGGGACCTAATGTCGAGCCAGAACTAATGTCAAACCCAAACAAGCTTCATACCAGTTTCAAACAATGAAAGATGGGCGCATAAGGAGAACTGGATTTCAAAGACTAAGTGTGAACTTACAATTAACCAAGGAAATAGGTGCTCTGATGTTAGGAACTGTTTCTCATTGTCACCAACAAACTGTTCTTGACATGTAGGGAGATGACACAGTATCTTGTACAAACTGGGTACACAAAGCTTTTAAGTAACATCAGCCTTGATTTGCGGCTTAATGGCACTGCGTGTCCTCTTGCTGCAAAGGGTGGCTTCCTGTAGGAACTAACCTCTATCTAGTACTGATTATGTTGCCCGGGTAACTCTCATGGAGAAGAAGCGAGGCTGCACCTTAGGCAATGAGGTAGCCTAACCGGGGCAAAATGGACTTCTTGGCAGACAGATCTGGGTTCGAATGGTTGCTCCACCACTTTCTAGCTGTGTAGCTTTGGCAAATCACAAAACTTCTCAGAGCCTGTGCTTCCTCATTCACAATGGGAACGATTCACAAGAACTTTGAATATATCCCAGGAGCATCAAGGACAATGTGTGTAACATTCTTAGGACACAGCATAGTCAAGAGAAGCCCTTCCACAGAAAACACAGCTCTCCACGGACACTCGGGGAAGCACGTGCCTTGAGGCACCTCCCATATGCCACCATCCTGTTAAAAAGTGGTTTTCCGAACCTTCGAAACTGTGTACTATTCTCTAAACACCTCCCGACTCAGCCAAAACCAGGCAGCCTTGTTCAGCAATCCACTGAACTCTCACTGTTTCCCCACAGCTCGGCAGCTGGCATTATTTTAATGTAGGGATTTTCAACATTCTTACTGCTAATAATTTTATGACAGTATGTTCAGAGACTCTCCAACATCAAATAGGCAATGCTTATGAAAGACATGATTTTTCTGCTCTTTGTTATCTAAGACATAAATAATTTTCCCACAGAGGTTTTGACTTGGCATCACTCATTCCTTAGTAAATACCTATGACATTCCACATGAGATGCTCTGGGGATACAGCGCTCACTGAAACTGCATTGCTGCTTGGTCTGACAATGTCTGATGAGGAGGCAGGCTGGTGGGAGGTGTGAGGACACCATGTGGGTGGTGGAAGGTCAGCACAGAGCATCAAGGGAGCCCACGAGAGAAGCTGGGAGTGGCCCTTTGGAGTTTGACCGGATGAGTGAGAGGCAGATAGTAGGAAGACACAAGAAGAATGCTTTGAGCAGAGGCAGCACCCAGGTACTGGGCTCCAAGATGAGGGCATATGGAGATATGCATGAAGGAAGGATGTTTGGTGGGGCTGAAGCATGACCTTCCCAGCAAATGTAATCCCGTGATACCTTGTGCTGGCCAACACTTGATTTTAATTAGTTTATTGTAATACTGTCTAGATTACTGCCTTCACAGAACTCCTCAGGATCTGTAGAATCGTAAAGAGCAAAGGAATCCAAGCTACAGTCTCAACTTCACATTTGGGGGTCTACACTGCCTTGGACAGGGAGCATGTTATCTTGCAGCCTCAGTTTCCATATCTATGAATGGAAAAGTAATACCTACTTTGTTGAGTGGCTGGGGCCGTTAAACACCTGGATGATGCTGCATTAAAGTGCCTAATAGATTCCCTGACACATGATAGACACTCAGTAAATCACGTCTGTTAGTTACCACTCACAGCTGGAATCTGTAAACTAACTGGCAATACTGTTAGAGTGACTGTGGTCAAAACCCAGGTGGATCAAATTTAGAGTTTCTATTTTGAAAAATCAAAACCCCTCATTCATAATCATCATGTAAAATTAATACGTGATACTATTTGTTGATGCTGGTCCAGACACTGTAGAAAGGTTTCATGTTAAGTTCACATTTAACCCTTACAGTCATCCTATGTGGTCATTTGCGTTTCATGAAACACTGCCCCATTTTCTGCGAAAGAAAGGAAGAAGGTTCTTGAACTCAAATACTCTCCCACCTTTTGGGTTCATCAAATTGAGACAGATTTGTTTCCTGCAGAATGTCTAAGGATCTTTATCTGAATCTGACAATATGGATGATCAAAATCCATTGAAATTTCCATTTGCCCAGTAGACCTTTTTTTTGCTGGGTACATATGAAAGTATCATTTTATCATACTCTGTGAAATGCTGAAATAGAATTATCAGCTCCATTTTATACCTGAGAAAACCGGGGCTTAGAGAAGTTAAATAATTTGCTTGAGGTTACACAACCAGCAAGCTGGAGGGTCCATGACTTGGAATTGGGGCTAAGTCCAAAACCACACTTTCGATCACATGACAATCACACTTAATGTAGCCCCAGTTCTTAGTGAAGTTAGGCTGCTGGATAAGAACAACCTACTGAGCCCAAACCAAAGAAAATCTTAAGGTATCCAGAAAGAATCTAAATCTTAAAGGACTGCAGTCACCCTTTACTGGAAATGGTAAAACGAGCCACTTTGTGTCCTTGGTTTCCGGCCAACAGTGGAATCCTGCCATCAAAAATTCCTAAGCCCTGGTCACAGCACACAGCTGTATACCTACTCTCTGACTTCTCCTTGTGCTCCAAGCTGTTTCCCCCAAATCTCAGTGCTCAGGCTCCACCCACGGGGCCCAGTTCTCTATCCTGCCCGGGATTTTAGTGGTGCTTAGTGACAGCAAACACCTGGCTGCCCCTCAGTGCAAGTGACTCCAGCTCACTGCTGTGCGTACAACTAAAGCAAATAACTCATTTAGCCCCAACCTAATAATCCCCCCACAAAACTCAGAGAATATGAAAAAGAATTACCCCGTCAGTTCACTCGGC
Source organism: Hystrix cristata (assembly GCA_004026905.1). Classification (NCBI taxonomy): domain Eukaryota; kingdom Metazoa; phylum Chordata; class Mammalia; order Rodentia; family Hystricidae; genus Hystrix; species Hystrix cristata. The sequence goes on along the minus strand of PVJO010005989.1, from coordinate 71,243 downwards.
ATTACAGGAACAGCCCAGACTTTCATTTACTCCGCCAGCCCATATGTTTGAAGGTCAAACAACACCTGGGTATTTCTTTGAAATAAGCTAATTGAGCCCGATGATTTAGAGTCAGTCTTGCTGAAAGACTCACTGGGTCCCCCATGGCAAAGCAAGACCTACTTTTGAAAACTCTGGGTCCTTCCTACACAGGCTCATCCAGTGGCAATGAATATTTGATGCTGTTCAAAGATTAAGGCAGGGATCAAACTGAGGAAAGAGAAAGAAAGGGCTTGCTTTCAAACTGCCGTGAAAGGGAGCCTCAGCCCCAGGTGTCACAGTGGTAAAGCAATCAGAGCCAGCAAGAGGAGGAAACGAGGCGGAGGCTGGTCATAGAAGTGCTCTCAAACACCAAGCCCGCACACAAGGTGCCTGGGAGACATGGCAACAATGCACACTGCCCAGCTGGCCTCTCCCTTTTGTCTTCCTTTTACTTGGTTTTCATGGAAACCCTGTTTGTAGGAAAACACACGACGAACCATCCAGAGACTAGTGTGATTCAGACTGGGAGAAGAACAACTTCAGCTATTTAGTTTGCGTCATACACTGCCACATATACCAATTGGTCAGCTCTGTGTGGCTTTCACCTGAGACCCAGAGGCTGGTCCTGAGGGGGAAAAGCCCCTTCCTGCTTAGGATGCATATCCTGGCTTCACAAACCCAGCAGGCTTCGTACTTCTCTGTATCATTGACTGGCGTTGTGGTGAAGCGCTTCCCTGCCGGCCTGTTGATATTTTCGCCTCCATTCAGTTGTCAACTCCGTGGGGATGAATGCCCATCTCAACCACAACTGTACCCCAGAACCTAGTATAGTGCCTCCAGGTTTTCCCTAATGATTTAACGAATGCATAACTAGCATTGGAAAGCAATGATAGCGCTAGTAAGAATTTTCTGGGGCAAATACACTGGGAGATTATTACTGAGAAAAAAACACTGTAGAAATTACAAAAAGATGGATTTTTATCTTACAATTTAAAAGTGTACAGCTCCCTAGTTGCAGCCACATCCAACTATTATGGACTGTTGCAGACTCTGGGGACAATGGAGTCATAATAATGACAATGACTTTCAGAGCTCAGATTTACGTCTTGTGGGCCTGGCCCTGTGGAAGACTTGTCAGTGTATTACCTCCTAAAATTGTCTCACCAGGTCTACTAGGCAGGTGTCCCCGTTTTATAAAATGAGAGGACTGAGCGCTAACCACAAGGACTTCAGTGTGTCTGTGCTTTCAAACTATGCAGATGCTATAGGGAAAGTTCATGTCCTTGAGCAGGCAGATGCTGGCCTACGTGCTCTAGCATTAGATACTGCACACAGTAACAAGTAGAAATAGACACGGTCCCTGCCATGGTGTGGATATGGCTTGTCTTCTAAAGCTCTGTGTGCTTGGTCCACGATGTAACAGTACTGTGGGTGGTGACATTGTCAAGTGGCTGGGCGCACTGGGAGGCGACTGGGTCACGGGGACTCCACCCTCTTGCGAGGAATTGTGTCTTTCTCCGGAGACGGGTTTGGTTCTTTCAGGGCTGGGCTGGGTCTTGTGGGAGTGAGTTCAGTGTCTTGGGACTGGGCCAGGTACCCTGCAAGGTAGTTGTTACAAAGCAGTCAGCTCCCCTCTGCCCAGCTCTCACACGCATGCTCTTTGCTCGTGCCCCCTCCCATCTGCTACAGCATAAGGCCTTCCTCAGAAGCGGAGCAGACATGACTGCCGTGCTCTTGGAGCTCCAGACTGTGAGCTAAATAAACCCATTTTCTTGGTAAATTACCATAATTGGGTTTGTTACAGCAATGTAAAACAGACAAATACAATCCCAGTTCTTTCCATGTTTCTAGTCTAATTGAAAAGACAGATATACAGAACCATACAAGCAAGAAAAATACAACTGTTTTTCAAGGGCTACAAAGGAACAGCACACGACATTAGGAGAAATTAGTCCTATGCAGCTCTGGGGCTAAGACCTGAAGGAAGATAGACGTTAACTAGGGAAGGAGAAGAGGGAGAAGCATTCATAGAAGAGAGGAGAGCTGTGCAAAGGCCCCGTGGTTGGAAGAAACATTTACCATATGAGGAAATGGAAGGAAGTCATAACAAGTTGGGCAGGTGAGAGCAAGAGGCCGTACATAGCCAGGTAGGTAGGAAGGTTCTAGAGCAATCATTTCCAAACTCGAGAATACACATCAGAATTGCCTGAAGAGCTTGTCAAGACACAATCTGCTCTGCCCCATCCCCAGAGTGTTCAATTTTGTAGCTCTCAGATGGGACCCAAGATTCCATATTTCTGAACACACTACTGATTGATACTGGCATGTTCCAAGACTACAACTTGAGAACCGTTATTCCAGACTGTGTATCATCTGGTGTGCCATGGGAAGGATTTCTGACTCCTAAGAATAATGAGAAACATAGAAGGATTCTAAGCATGGGGGTGATGTGACCCATTTGAGGACAAAGATTATTGCAGCTGCGGGATGGAGAGAGACAGTAGGGAGGCCAGCATGGAAGCAGAAGGCGAGTTACAGTGTTCAGGAATGAGATGATATTGGCTGGGACCAGGATGATGGCAACGTGAATAGAAGGAGAGGGATTCAAGGGAGACTTGTGGCAAAATCCATGGGGCTTTGTCACCAGTAAAGGGTTTAAGGGACAGGCTAGCTCTGTGGCTCCTACTTGAGCAACTGACAGGTAGTCATACGGTTCACTGAAAGAGAGACTGGAAAAGGACCTAGCTTGGGGTACAAGATCGTGAGCTCAGTTTCGGATCTGCTAAAAGTGAATTACCTTCCCAGCATTCAAAAGATGGTAAAGAGACAGCTGATATGTGGGTTTGGAGTTAAAAGGCAAGATCAAGTCTGGAGATAAAATTGAGTCATCTGTATGGATGGGAAATAAAGCCACCGGGGTGGAGAAGATCTCCAGGGAGATAATTTAGAGGAAGAAGAGGAGGGGTCCAGGACCATTCACAGAGAAGGGCTAGATAAAAGGAGGTGGCCTCTCAAAGGAGGAGCGCGAAGCACCAGGACCACTGTCCGACAGAAAGGGGCCTGGAAGACAAAGCAAGGAAAACTTGGCAGGAACTACACACTAGTTGCTCAGAAGTCAGCTAATGTGAAAGTTAACTAATGTCTGATGGGTTTAGGAATGTGTGCTTTAGTATTATTTTGAATCTCCCTCACTCTCCAGTTCTACCCGGGCACATTATTTCCCCTCCCCATTCTCTGACAAATGAATAAGGAGTTCGATCTTTCCATTTTTACCTCCCATTTTGACTCCTGGCTCCAACACATTTGTATTAAATACCATATCTACAGAGTCTGCCAAACAGTATATACATCAGGAAAAGAAAAACTTGTATAAATACTTTAATGATAAATTGAATGGATAAATATTAAACTGATAAATATATTGAGAGACTATGAGATTAATACAAGCTACCTTTGGCCTCTACAATTACAAGAGGTGCTTAAAATGGTGGCTATTAACTTCTAGACATTTATCAGTAGGGTGAACTGCTGAAGTGTGTATACATTTTTTTTTTGGCAGGCTATATTTTTATTGGTTGTATCAACCCACAGAATAGTTGCAAAAATTTATCTTCTCTTAACAAGAAAGAGTCTGCCTCTTATTTTCTATTAAAGAAGATCTCAAGAATACAAGGCACTAGATCTTACTGTTATTTCTCTCCTTAGCCAATTATCTGTGAGGAATAGAAGATCTTTGGAATATTTGCTGACTAGGCCAGGGCAAAGTAAAGACAATGTCAAGTTAAAAATCTCTTAAGCCCTCAATTTATGCAGGAGTCTGTTAGACTGTCTATGCGGCAAAAGGAAAAACTGTTTTCTGAGCCAAATCTCTCTGTGTTCAACAGCAAACTCCTAGCTCAAGGCTCAGAGAAAGTTAGATTAGAATACCAACTCTGGCTTTGTAACTTTCCAGCTGTGTGACCTTGGACATGAATATGTTCAACCCCTGTGAGACTAATTTTTATTTATGATTGAAATAACAATAAAGCAACCTTAAAATATGATTGTAAAGGATTACATGTTCGGCACAGTGTTTAATTTGTGTTAAGCGTTTAGCACATTCTAGCAGTCTCTAAGGAAGGATTGGGGCTGGGGGTAGCTCAATGATGACGTATACACAAGGCCCTGAGTTTAAACCCCGGCACACACACACACACACGCACACACACACACACACACACAAACACACACACACACACAGAGACAAAGAGAGACTGCACGAGAAAATATTGTTTTCCAAGTTATCTTTAAACCCGGAATATCTATTTGGGATTTTCTTTTTTTAAAAATTTTATTTTATTTTAAAGGTACATTTTAGATGTACATAGTGATAACATTCATCATAGGGGATTTGTACCTATACATGACATATCTTGTTGCTTCTTTTTTCCCATTCCCCTCCCCTCACCCCCTCCTCCCTCCCTATCTACAAAAGCTTTGTTTCCATTTTTTCCTTCCATTTCTTATTTCTCTTGTCCTTCCATTCCTTTCCCCCTTCCTTGTTCCCTTTCCCATTTAGACATTTTCTTCCCTTTCCCAGTATAATACATTTTAGTCTTTATTTACACTTTCAGTTTCTCAGACCAGAGAAACTATGTGATAGTTAAATGTGTGTGTCTGATTTATTTCACTTAAGAGTATGGTCTCAAGATGCATCCATTTATCTAGGAATATCTCAAGCTTATCATTCTTTATGACAGAGTAGTACTCCATTGTATAAAAGAACCACATTTTCTTTATCCATTCTGCTGTTGATGGGCATTTGGGCTGTTTCCAAGATTTAGCTATTACAAACTGTGCTGCTATAAACATGGGTGGGCATATATCCCTGCAGTATAATGATTTTAATTCTTTTGGGAAGATACCAAGAAGTGGAATAGCTGGGTCAAATGGAATCTCTAGTCCTAGTTCCCTGAGGAATCCCCACACTGATTTCCATAGTGGTTGCACCAGTCTACATTCCCACCAACAGTGGAGAAGGGTTCCTTTTTCTCCACAGCCCCTCCCGCATTTGTTGTTGGCTGATTTGTTGATAATAGCCATTCTTTCTGGAGTGAGGTGGAATCTCAGGGTTGTTTTAATTTGCATCTCTCAAATGACCAGTGACTATTTGGGATTTTCTAAACTATCCACTTTAAAGAACTTTCAAGCCCATAAATCTATTATACTTTTAAAGTTATTTATCATAGATTGTGTTTTCTTCAATCAATACTGTCCTCTTCTAAAAAAAATAGTTAGAATTGGTGTTTCTTAAAATCAAATACTCCCAAGCTTCTACTTTGGTTGAAATAAAAACATGCAGTGAGTTACGTTATAACACAGAAGGAAATGCATAATTGACTGGTATTGTTCGGAGTTATGCAGATAAAAGAAAAATAAGGAAAAAAAAATAAAATTACCCAAGCATGGCCCGACCCAGTTCCCTGAAGAAAAGGAGCACAATAAAACAACGAACATATAATGTAGTCTTCATTCACTGCATCATCCAACAATCATTTCTGAATACTTAATAAAGGCTCAGGTCCCAGGATCCAAACCAAAAGAAAATATTTGGTGGTTGCTTTTAAACTCCTATCCCACCAGCGATGACCTGGATTCATTGCTTAAAGTTTGGATGCCAAGGAAAGGAGAAAAGGTGTGCTTTGGCATGGACTTTCTGAAATTTGGGTGAGGAAAAATCATATAACTTCACCAAGATGTCCATATTGAGTTCCTTTTTTTTGGTGCTGGGAATAGAACTCAGGGCCTTGCGCTCGCAAGGGAAGCACTCTAATCACTGAGCTAAATCCCCAGCCCCCACATCAAGTTCTTTATCTGCCTATTACCAGTCAAGTTAATAGCAATAGAAACGTCATTCAGAAAAATGTCTCCAGTTGGGCCTGGTTGTACATGTCTGTAATCCCATTTGGGAGGTTGAGGCAGGAGGATCACAAGTTCCAGGCTACCTGAGCTACAGGGTGAGGCTCTATTTGGAAAAGAAAGTGGGGAGAGAGAAGGAAAGGAAAGATTAGGAGAGGAGAGGAGAGGAGAGGAGAGGAGAGAAGTGGAGAGGAAAGGAAAGTATTTCTCCATCTGTTCACCTCACTAATCAACTAATAATAATAAGATGATGATGATAATGACGAAGACACAAGTTTTTATCTGGTGATTAAAAGGAATATACATGCATTTACTGGTGTTATCTTTTTTACCTTTTCAAAAGCCTCATGGGAGGGAGACTATTATCATTACTATTTCATAGACAAGGAAACTGAAGCTGGAGAGGTAGAGAAATTTGCCTGAGGTCACAAAGTGTAGATGGAAGAACCAAGACCTGTGTTTTATTATGTCTCTCCCCTTTTAAAATTAACTTGCTTGTGGTTCCAAAATAAAAACCCAAGCTTTGGATTTTAAAAATACAAAATCCTTATTTACTCTGCCTACTGACTTTTCAAAGCTCATAAGGATCCCTACAAATCAGTGTGAAACTACTTTTCTCCCTCTAGCACCTTTTTAACGTTTTATTTATTTTTAGCTGCTCTGCAAAGCAGCACTGGTAGCCAGTCAACCCCCATTCTCCGAGTCTAGCCTTTTCACCATCTCTACGAGAAAGGGAGCCCCATCTAATTGGCCCTCTGGAGCTTTCTGCCAATTAATTACTCCAAATTCTGAAGCTCAGCGAAAAAGTTTCTCGGTCTGACCCAAGAACAACAACTATTTTTGGTACCAAAGGAATGGTTTCTCTCACTGCTGTGCAGGCCTCTGAGAATAGCTACAAGGAAGTGGCAGGCCTGTTATTAACTGTGAGGTCATCTCACACTGATGGCCCAAAGACCTGAGGAAAAAAGATATTCCTTCCTTGTCGTGAGGGTTTGCAGCTACTAACTTGTTGCTATGCCGCACACATTGTGTTTTCAAGGACAGAGCCATGTATCTAAGGACCTTTTTTGTCTTGCATAAGTCATTGGGAATTTTCACTCAGACACAACCTTGGCTGGCTAAACAATGGACTCCTGGCCCCTTTGGGGGGTTTGCTTTTTTTTTTTTTAATAGATTTTTATTAAAATTTATTCCAAACTACACAAACTTACAGGCCATTATACAAGCTTACAGACCAAAATACATTGTGCCTTTTACTTATAACAGTGAGCAAAGTAAACAATCACTTAGCTATAAAGAAGAACAAATTAGAATCAGTTTTTGGAAAATGGATGGACCTGGAAAATATAATGTTGAATGAAATAAACCAGACTTGCAAGTTTAAATACCAGGTGGTATCCCTCATTCGACTGAGGCAAAATACAAACAAAAGAAATGGTAAACAATGGATACAAAAAGGTGAAGGGTCAGATCTAAGCCAACAGGCAAAGGGTCCAAGGGAACAAGAAAAGGGCAAAGGGGAGGGGAATGGGAATCCAGAGGAATAGGGATATCCTAAAATCAAGAATTTAATAACCTAAATTTAAAACAGTAACACATACACTAGGTACTACAGTAACTTTACGTAATTGTTAAATATAAGACCTAATCACTTGCACCAAGGCTCTGTATACCCTGTGAAGTTCTAAGGGCCAGGAAAATCACCAAGGCCCTACTTTCCATTCAGTATGGTTTGCTGTGTCTTTAAACCATGGTTATTCTTGGTTTAAAATAGAATGAATGTGGGCCGGGGATTTAGCTCAGTGGTTAGAGTGCTTGCCTTGCAAGTACAAGGCCCTAAGTTCGATCTCCAGTACCAAAAAAAAAAAAAAAAATAAAATAAAATAAAATAAAATAGAATGAATGTTTAGGGGCTATTGTTGTCACCTCTGTGCTAAGAAGCCATAGATCCTACTGATTTTATAAATCTTACAAGAACTGTTGGATGTAAGAGTGATTATTGTCATTTTACTCAATAAGTAACTTCCTCAAACCTTGACAATGTTTGAAGCTAGGTGATGGGCATAGGGGGTTCACTATACTCCACATCTTCTCCAGTTTTATTTGTATTTGAATTATTTTATAATGCAATGTAGCCATTGCTGTTGCTCTTACAATAACTTCCTGAAAGGCACAAAGCTGATGATCAGAGCTTCTGGTTTCAACCCCAAACCCACCAGCTTGCAAGGCCCAAGCTCTTAATCACAACTGTACTTTCAAATATTGCCTGGTGACAACTGTAGCCAGGGTATACTCTATGCCAAAAGGACTTAGAAGCCATCAGCCTAGAAGTGACAGCCAAGACCAAAACAGGTCCCTCCATTTGCCTTCTCAGCAGCAGCCTCCAATCTTAAAATGACTCTTGGATTGAAAACACTGAGTATATCACATTACAAAGACTATTTCCTAGGTAAAAACAGCTGAGAGTTTTTTCAGACCTCACCATCAATAAGGTTTGTTTATTTATTTATTTTGCATATGCTTTGTGGTATAAAGAACCCTTTCTTAAGGGATCCAGGCCCAGGAACAGCAAACATGGCCTTTGGCTGTAATCCAGCATAAAATGAGCACCACGTTTTCTGTCCCCTGGTGATTTATCCCTAAAGACAGAAAGAAAGCCATCTCAGATATTGAAAGAGGGATCTTCCAGACTGGATGTACACGATCCTTTTATGAAACACCTTGTTAGTTGTTGTTGCAACGCACAGATTAGGTTTCTGTATCTAATCACGAGTGACTTCATAGCTCACTTTCTTGTTTCTTAGAGCAACATATTGCGTGGTTTCTCTTATATGAGAAACCCAAAGTATAAGTAAATTAAAGAGCAAAATTTAGAAAAATAGATAATAGGAAACAGGGAGATTGATCTTTTGCAAATGGGAAGGCGGCCAAGAGATGGAGGAGGGAAGGAAGGGTGGGGAAGGGGAAGTAAAAGAATTAAGATGTGTTATATACGTGTACCAACTCCCCGTGGTGAATGTAATCATTATGTAATGCAAATATGTACTAATAAAAATAAAAATTTAGAAAGTGACATCTAAAAACATATTTGCTTTGTAAGTGAAATCGGTAAATGTGTTTTCCCCCAGCAGAATCTTGTAAGCACTGTGGTACACATGGTCCTCTTCTGAAGCTGGGAAACCTGGCCTGGGATTTACCCTGACACCAGTTGTCTCTAACAACTGCTGTGAACGAGGCTGAGCCCAGTGATCACAGATCTCATTCCCACGTCTCGTTGTTTCATTGCTCTATATCTTTGAGGAAACAGGAGATCTCTCCCTCCGCCAAACCTTGGTTTAGGCAGACCTCAAACTTGCCCTAGGGCTAGTTTCTAGAGACCTGTGGAGTTCTGGGAAGCATCAGCCATCTGCTGAGGGGGAGGGAACACTGCTTAGTTTGTAGAAGAATAAAAAGAAATTTCTCTGCAGAATTTAAGCTCATAAACTAGACAAGAAGAAAATGCTGTTGGGTTGTATTCTTATCACAAAAATGGCTTATTCAGATAATTCTTCTCAGGGGAGACCACTTGGATGCTGTGGCTGCCGAACATGAGAAAAACATGTTGATCCACTGAAGATGCTGATAAGGGAATCATACAGCAGCCATTACTTGGGCAAATCTTTTCTTCCATAAACATTCCAATCACATATAAATCATTGAACTATAATCACAACATTTTAAAAAGTCTATTTCTTGCTTTTAAGAATGACTGACAATTGATATATTTGAGCAAACCAGTAAGGTTGGCACTTAGAGTTCAAGCCTATAGCCAAACAAGGGTTTCCGCCACTCTGTGCCTGTCCCAGAGCCTATTATCAGTGGGGTGAAGCCGGCGGGTCCTCGTAGTTCGTAGGCTTGGTGCCTCAGTCTGGGAGCTTTCATGTTATTGGGTCATTTTTTATTACAAATATTTGATGGCATCATTAACAATTTGAAAAAATATTAACATGATACATGGTGCCCTCACTAACATATAGAGGAGAAAAAAGAAAGAAAATTGATTTATAATTAAACAATGCATTTTAAATCTTCAGTCTCAGACACGATTATACTAGAAAACCCAGCATTGCATGCATCCATTTATAGTAAATAATTGTGGATTTCAGGAAATTCAGGATATTCACAGAATGTTGTGCATTCTTTTTTCGCTTTCCAGTTGACACTGTGAAATGAAAACTAACTAGTATATCCGTATATATCAGACACAAACTGATAGACTCAATTTTGCGTGAACAGTACTGCCATTGCTGATATGGTTTTCTGAAAACGGTGAACAGTGCTTGGTAAAAGTCAAGATAATCAACGATAACCTGCCTTCTCTAGTTGTATTCTGGGAAACGACAATGATATTAAAGCATAGCGCACTCTCATACTTTAGGTTCTACAGAAGATAATTATGTGCAGATTTTCAACCACATTTCCAGAAGGACAGCTGAAAGTCATCCAGGACTCAGGAAAATTTCCTATTTTTTGTGTCTATCTCACACACTGGAGGATGCCTACAGTCACCCCCAGTCCCCGTTCACTAAATGCTAGTAGTGTCCTCCAGTTGCGACAACCTAAATCTTCCCCACTTATTTCCAAAAAGCCTCCCAGTGCCGGAGCTCCTCAGAGAAACAATGTCTGAGGGAAACACCGAGCAGACAGCTTCAGCACTTTGCGGCGGTACATGTTGTGGGGTTGTATCATATAGATTGTATCATATAGATACAACTCCAATCACCACGAGATCTCCCTATTGTTGCCTTCTTCCCAGGTACACTTTCCTCCCTCTTTGTAGAGCAGGCAAGTCTGTCCCTCACCTCTGACACAGCCTGTCAGTAACTGCTAGCTGGGCCAGATCCTTCCTACTTCTGAATTCAGACTATTTCTAGTGTTCACTTCAACAATTATTGATCGCTAGCCAATGCTGACTTTTGAAAGTTTCGTACATTTATCCTCCCAAATTAAACTCCTTAAAAACAATCTTTTCATTATTTCCATTCTTCAAACTCTGTAGAGGCACTTGCAGACCAAAGGTGAGTTAATAAACCTTTGGGAAATGGATTCCATACTTCTGGACTTAAGAAAATGCAAACATGGTGTAAATCAGAAAGCAACTCAAGATTTCCAACTCATTGTTCCACAGATCTGTTCACTGTATCTGGTGGTCTTGTCCATACACAGTCTCACGACATTTCTTTGAATTTTAGAAACCAATCCATCTACTTTGTCTAGGGCACTATTTCTCAAACTGTGGTCTATGTGTAGTACTGAGTTGGAATCAAAGGAGATACTTGTTATAAACAAAGCAGAAAACTAATAGTGGATTCTGTCCCTTTGAGTCCACACTGTGAGACGCTGCTCTATATGATACAACTCCAATCAGTTAAACTATTTTCTTTGTCATGGAACCATTCATCTATGTGTTCTGCATGCAACTAGGCCTTTTACATTAAATGGGAAATCCAGTAAAAATGATAAGCCCAACCTTACAATTCTACAGACCACAAACTGCATTAAAACCAGGCGGGTCATAAAAAGTGGGATTATTTTGGTAGTTAACATGTAATGATGCTGCCTAATTTATAATAAGCCTTCAGCATTTGGCATTTACCCCTCAATCCATCAATATTTTGCCTGTGTTATGTATCATTTTGCTAGACAAGATCTAAATTTTATTCCCTGATACATTCAAATAAATACACACAGGAGAAGAAAATTCATGCCAAAAGTCCATCAAGAGACAATTTTTTTGAGGGAAAAACAAAGAATCAGAAATTCACTGAATTTAGTTTTTTTTTTTTTTACTGGATTTGAACTCCAATAACTATTTATCCCCCTTCCTCATTTTCCCGCTTGAATCTGGTACACTTTGCACAGTGTATAAGAATGTTTCCAGTGAATGAAAATGAGAGCAAAAGTTTCATATAAAACTATATGGTCTGGAACATTCAACATTGATGACAATCATTAATTGATCTGATAAATTTTGGTGCATTTCCTACAAGGTGGACATAGCTGCTAGAGGCCACTACCACTGTTCATGAGATGTTAAACTCCCTCAGAATTACAGCTGCTACAGTAACAGGCAATTCGTCTTTCAGTTGTTGTACTGTGTTTCTCAGAAATTATCTGGTTCAATCCTCATAGCAGTTCCAAAGAGACAGGAACTGATATTTCCATTTTGCAGATAAGAAAACTGAAGTTTTTAAGCAGAAGAGGCGGAATTCCAGCCCGGATCTGTCTGCCTCAAAGTCAGTGCTCTTAACCATGCTAATCCTTCTGCTCTTAGTCAGGGCGAGAGGAGACATGGGTCCAATTCAGTAAGCAGAGCACTGGAGGCCCCGGGGACGCATAGATGGAATGACGATGGGCACTGTGGAAGGGTGAGCTGAGAGCAAGGGGTTCTGATAGAAAGTGGCTATGAGGGGTAGAGTGGAGGTCACTTTTGGAGGAAGAGTGGACTAAGTCAAGCTATAGGAAGCATTCTAGGGAACAAGACTAATCAGGAGTACTCTAAGCACACAGTTGGGGAAGGAAGCCCAGGTGGGGAGGAAACAGAGTAGATGACTCAAGAGCATGTGAGAGATGCAGCTGGAAGCAAGTGCTGGAAACCCACATGGCCACCTGCATTGATGTGGTGTGAATGTCCTGCAAACAGCTATCGTGAACCCCACACAAGCCTGACTCCTTTGTTCTGCAGCTCAGCTGACCAAAGCCTGTGAGTCATGCCCTGGCCTCTTCACATCTGTTCTTAGCCAGCTGTCTGCAGACACCCAAAAAGACGGTGGATGAAAGATGAAATGACCTATCTGGGTTTCACTGCAGTCTGGGCCAAGTGTTGTAACTGACAGGGAAAGCTCTGGAATTCAGGCTCAGTTTGGAGAGTGTAGAGGAAGTGAGTTACAGCTAAAAGGATCACATACGACTCAACCCTAACACCATATGCAAGAGCGGCTGGATGTAAGCACTGCCTCTGGGTGACCTGGGGACATCACTTGTGGTCCTCATCCCTCCTTTGAGTCTAGAGAGCTGTTGGTGCCTTTTCTCCTCCCTGCCTTCTCTCCAGAGAGAAGTGACATTTGGCCTTGCTGCTCAGGTCTGTTTGTGAATAAGAGTTGCCTGTCCTGCACAGGTATCACAATCATGTAGGAGCGTGAGCCTCTGCCAGGATCCATGCCTTACCCAGAAGGGATGCTGATCCTCTAGGAAAAGTTACCTGATCAATTTTATCGTAACATGGAATGCAAACTTCCTGGGGGGAAAGCACCATACCTATAAAACAGGCCCAGTACAAACACTTTCACAGGGAACTACACTGTGTAATTATGATGCCAACTATAACTAGGAGGCAGACACTCTATCATCCCTGTGTGGGGATGAGAGAACTGAGGCAGAGCAACCATAAGTATAATCAGTTCTCCTAGAATGCTTGTCTGTTCCAACATGATTGATATAATAAGGAATAAGGTTAACCTAACGTAAACCAGGGGATTTTTTTTTTCCAATTTGCTTAGTCTCACCACAAGAAGCACTGAGTGAATGAAGAGATCTACATGCAGCCAAACTGGACTGTGTGAGAGTATAGACAGCTCCTAACTTAGCATGGTTCAATTTATGATGTTGCAACTTTGCAATGATGCAAAGCAGTATGCTTTCCGTAAAACCTATAGTTCCAATTTTCACTTTTGACTTTTCTCCCACTAGTGATGTGTAGTAGGATGCCTCTGACACTGGCATGGCAGTGAGTTGCAGCTCCCACTCAGTCTGGCAACAGGAAGGGAGATGACCAGTTCTCTGCAGTGTAGGATATTCAGGTAGCTTAAAAGCATTTTGAGTCAAAATATTTTCAGTACATGGTGAGTAACCCTATCAGAAGGCAAGGAATGTATTAGCTAGCTTTCCCATTTCTGAACACAATACTTGATACCTACAAGTTAAATGATGAGAGGTTTAATTTAGTTAATGGTTTCAGGAGATTCAGTTTATGGTCAGCTGGATACAAAGGCAGAAGCTGCATGGTAGAAGGGCATGGCAGAGCAAAGCTACATAGTTCATAGCAGCCAGGAAGCACAGTAGGGGAACAGCACCAGTGGGGAACAGTGCCAGAGAGGAACAGGTGAGGGACCATATACGGTACACAAGGTTACACCTTTGTGACCCACCCAGACATGACCAAGAATGTGCTTTATTAATCCATTAGGCATAGATACCTTAATTCAATGCAGTTGCCATATCAGGATTATCACAATCCTTCCTGAGAACTTCATACTCAAAACATATGTCCTGAAATCATACTTAATCTTCAAATAAAGACACTAGCAGGTTCATAATCCTGCCTAACACAATCCAACTATCCTGCAAACAACTGGAAACACAATAATTCATCCCCCAAAGTCTCAACAGTTGTAATATTTATCAAATCCTAAGTCCAACTCTCTTCTGATACTCAAGGCAAATTCTTAGCTGTGAACTGCTGCAAAAACAAAAAACAAGTTACATAATCCCAAGGCACAATGGCACATGGTAAACCTTCACATTCCAAAAGGGAGGAATCATGAGATAGAGAAGAACCAGACCAAAACCCAGCAGGACAAAAATTAAGTCCTATAGTTCCATATCTGACGTCCAGGCACATGGTAAAGAGATATAAATCCCAAAGGTCTTGGGCAGACCACACCTAGGACCTTGCCAGTTGGAACACACATGGCCTCTTTCTTCAGCTGGCTCCACTCACAGCCTTCAGCTTTACTCAGCAGACATTCCATATTCCTGGCATCTCTCACTTCCTAGGGTCTCCACTGCACTTTTGACTTCATTCCCACAGCTTCATGGACTTCCTTTGAAATCCAGGTGAAAGTCTTCCTGATCTCACAATTCTTGCATTCTGCATGCCAGTAAAACCAATACCACATAGATGACACTGAGGTCTGTTTTCAGTAGAAGCAGAAGCCAGGCCCCCTTGGACCATGGCTGCAGCAGCCTCTGAACGTCTGGATGGTTGAGCATGGCGAAATGAATCCTGGGAAACCAATTCCCTGGGAGGCCCTTTTTAAGCAGGAGTCCCATGGGCAAAATGTAGACAAATTTTCTACCGGCATATAACAAGCATGGCCTCTAGTCTAAATGCCACTGGAGTTCTTGTTCTCAACTGAAACCTTTTAAGTTTGGCCTTTGTTGTTGGCATTTATATCACCATTTTGGTCTTCTGCACTCTGACCAGAATCACCCATCAGGCTCTCCTTATAGCATCCTAAGGCTTCTCCAGCATGCTCCTTTAAAGTTCTCAAATACCTCCCTCAAACCAGTTCCAAGGGCTTCTAAATAACATGGTCAAGTACACTCACAGCACAGCCCCACTCCCAGTATCAATTTTCTGTATTAACCTTCCCACTACTGGACAATATTTGACACCTACAATTTAAAAAAAAAGAAAGGTTTAATTTAGCTTATAGTTTTAGGAGATTCAGTACATGCTTGACTGGTACCAAGGCAGAAACATCATAACAGAAGGGCCTGGTGAAGCACAGCTGCTTAGTTCATGGCAGCTGGGAAGCAAGACATAGGAACAGCACCAGAAAGGAATGGGCTAAGGAATAAATATAGTACCTAAAGTTACACCTCCAGGACCCACACAGAGATCCCTTGGGGCATAGTTTACTAATCCCCTAGGCATTTCTTAATGCAATTAAGTTGACATATCAGGATTAATCATTACAAAGAGCACCTACACATAAAATGCACACTCTCTAATCCCCGCCACCTACCTCAGCTCACTCCGGTGTTATGAACCACACTCTCCACCTCCAGTGCTATAACTTTCCCCTCCATCTCATCACTGTAACTAGTCAACTGCAACCTTCCCACATCCACTTCTACAACCCAGTGACAGCTGTTTTTCATGGCAGAGTACCATATTTATTGGGGGTATTTACGTATTTCTTGGGTACTAAATAGGTGCAATACTGAATACCACTTTTTAGGTTCCTATCTTTAAAAAATATATATTTCTGATCAAGATTTTGGATGTTACACCTCAATCAAATTTCTTCATAAACATTGTGGCTTTTTAATGCCTAGTTTGGCATAGTGCAGTAATTTTTAGAAACACATAGGCTGATACATCAAACTGTTTGCAACTTGCCCAAGCTCACATAGTAGGGAGAACCCCAGAAGGGGTTCATATTCAATCTGCTAGGCAATCCAACCTAGTTTCTTGGCTCCATATTTTTTGTTTTGGCCTTCATGATCTCTCTTTATCTTCCTAACAGCCTTTAGAGGGTCTTATTTCTCTCTTGGCTCTCTTGGTTTGAAATTGAAATTCAGAAACTAACCAGCCAAAACCAGCTTGGATGAAGTTAACTCTATGTGGTAGCTCTGAAGTTCATACTTAGATCTGTTTTTCTCTGAAGCCCTGATCCAAGCCAGGATTCCAGCAGTCTTTATTGGTGATCAGAGTTTGTGTAACAGAGGACGTCTACACAAGGCTTCACTGATAATTTGCCAAAATAGCTCTTCTTGACTAGGTAACAAATAGGCTATGTCATAACTTGGAGCCATTATCTTAAGTACTTATCCATTCCTTCCCTTTGCCTTTGTTATTTTCTTCGTTCATTTATTTTTTTTACTAAGCACTTATGTGTTGAACACACATAATATTTCTAGCCTTTAGGCTTTTCCTTAAGCATCACTCCCAGAGATGTGTTTCATAACCTATACCCCACTAGATCAGGTAGACGTTCCCCTTATTAATAGTACCTTTTATCTCTCCTCCTCAGGATTTACCACTATGTGGCAGATATGGTACTGGGATGATAGGCTGAATAAGAATACAACATGTTTATCTTTTCCCCCTACCATGTATCCTCAAAATTTATACCCGACATGTACATGGCACATAGTAGGTGCTCAGTGAATACTTAACTATTTTTATTAGTGATCCTGGGCCTGGCATTGATATAAAAAGAAGCCAAGAGTACAGAGACCATCTTAGACAGGCGCCTCTTCCAACAAATAAAGTTTTAAAGGTTATTGAAATTCTTGAGCTGGAAGGATATATCTCTGCAGTGTGTGCAACAGGGGGACTATAAAGAAAAAGTAGCTGACAGACAGAAAACTGATCCACAACAGCTTCTATAAACGGACCATGAAATAATCAGGTGCCTTAGTCTTTTATTTGTTTCTGGATGGAGGCCCAGGCAGGGAAGATAACCTTCCTCTCAGAACAATGAGGCACATCATATGTAAATGTAATGAGATGATGAATTATTCTGGTGTCATTATGCCCATGATTTATGGGGAGACATTATCTGCTAAAAGCCCAGCCTGAAAGAATATTGATTTCACTTTTACTGAGACAGCCATTTAAAACTTTTTAAAGACAGCAAATGATTGTTTAAAAGACTAACTTCAAAAAAAGGCCAGTTTCACAGTGCTTGCCAGGAGGGGTAGGAATAGGGAACTGGTGAGGCCGTGCCTGTAAGAGGTGGCCGGGCAGTTAGTCCTTCGGCCCGCTCCTCTCCTGACATTGCACTGCACCTCTGCGGCCCCTGCTATACTTGCAGGACTTTATATCACACTCTGCTTTAGGACCCTTTTATATTCAAAGACAAATTTTGTTTCGATTTATCCGGTTTATTTTGAAGTTCAGAAGCAGTGGTTCAGGCTGTTGGTAGCGGTACTGGTGACAGTACAGAATTATCTTTTCCTGTTTAAGTGAAATAACAGAGTTTTCTATGTCTCAGACTATTGCGGTCAGTACGTTAGGCTTCCCCTAGAATATAGCGAGTTCACATGTGGTACACTTTACAAAGGGGGAAATGACAACATGGAATCTGTGCTGGTAAATTTGAAGAAGTATTTTCTGTTTAGTTTTTGGTATTCTAAGGTTTGATTTTCTGCCACCCAAAAGGAAGGATGGAAATTAACATCTGTTGAGGGCCTTCAAGATGCCAGGTGGTTTATAATCGCACTCATCAAATTCCCCCAACAAATCATCAGGACAGTCAGCATTGTCTTCATTTGTCAATAATAAACCAAGGATTTTGCAGGCCTGCAAAATCCAAAATTGTAATAATAGTTGGCAGTGGCTAAATTTGAACCCAATATTCTCTTATTTCTAGCCTTTTTGATGTTTCCAAGACCTCTTCCTGCCTCAGTTCATATAATTAGGTGTCCTCACCAAGGAGGAAATTTAATCTTCATACCATGTTAATTTTGAGGTTGCAGCTAACTCTCTTTTTCTCTGCTTTGTATAACTTTTATTCTGATTTTGTCACAATGTTAGTTCACATACATGTAATCATCTCATAGTCATCTCTTGGTCCTATATACTGAATGTTAATTCTTTAATTTCACTTGTTTTGTTTTATTTGTTTTCAGGATGAGGTTAGTCAGCTATAAAATGAAAATTCTGAAGAGAATCTTAGAATCTACTTGAGACAGCACAAATTGGGGTCGTATGGGGTGAATGTAACCCAAGGTATGCTTTTGAATTGTTGTAGTTATTCATTTAGTTGTTTTCTTTTACCCAGCATGTTTTCTTGTGTATATAAGCTTATTGAAATATAATTCACATACGATACATTCATCCATTAACAGTGTAAAATTTAATGTGTTTTAGTATATTTACTAAGTTGTGTAGCCATCACTAAAATCAATTTTAGGACATTTTGGTCACTGCCAGAAGAAAGCATATGCCAATGAATAGTCATCCTTTGCCCCTCAGATAAGCCCTCCAGTCCTAGGATATAATTACTTTGTTTTCTCCCTGCGTGTTATTTGACTATTCTGGACATTTCATATACTGTAAATGGAATCATATAATGTATGGTAATCTTTGACTAGATTTTTTTTTTAACTTAACACAATATTTCCAAGTTTTATCTATGCCGTAGCATGCTATTTCTTTTTAATATCTGTATTAGTCATTGTCCCAATGCTGAGACACCCACAGTTTAAAGAAGGAGAGGCTTATTTTGGCTCATGGCTTTTAGAAGATTCAGTCTCTTGTCATCTGACTCCAAGGTAGAAAGGGGAGAGTGGAAGGGCAGGTAGAGGACAGCTGCGTATCCTAAGGCAGCCACGAAGCAGAAAGAGCAGGGAGTATCTGGGGACAAGAATGTTCCCTTCTAGGTCATGGTCCTGTGCCCACCTCCAACCAGCACATTCAGCTATTGAACTTGCCAATGGACAAATCCACTGATGAGTATAGCACTCCGGTGATCCAAATTCTCCAAACACATTAGACTGTGGGGGAACATATTAGATCCAAACCATAGAAATATCCTAATAACACTCATTGTATGGATATAACACATTTCATGTACCCATTAATCAGTTAATGGACATTTAAGGTTTATCCCTTCTTTGGACCATTATGAATAATGCTGCTCTGAACATCTTTGCTCCTGTTTTTATGTGGACATATGCTTTTGTTTCTCTTGGGTATGTATCTCGGAGTGTAGTTTTTTGATCATATAGTGGCTAGAAATTTAAACTTTTGAGAAGCTAACAGTTTATTTTTCCAAGTGCCTTCAAATTTTTAAACTTATACCAGTATGAATTTTCTGGTTTCTCTCCAACTGCACCAATACTTGTGATTACTTGTAGTCTTTATTATTGCCATCTTACTGGGTTTTGAATGCGATCTCATTATAGTTTTCATCTGTCTTTTCCTGTTTTCTAACAATATTGAGTGTTACTGCATGTGCTTATTGGAAAGGAGTATACACCTTCTTGAAGGAATGTCTAGTCACATGCTTCTCTTGTTGTTTAATTGTTGTTTAATTGGGATGCCATTTTATCCTAGAGTTTTAGGGTTCTGTGTATATTCTAAGTATGAAGTACTAATCAGATACATGATTTGAAAATATTTTCTTCCATTTCATGCATCACCCTCTCGCTTGCCTCATAGTGTCTTTTAGGCACAAAATTGTTTCTGATGAAGTTCAAATTGTCTGTTTTTTCTTTTGTTGCTTGTATTTTTGATGTCATATCAGAGGAGCCATTGTCTAGATAAAGAAAGATGAAGTCCCATATTTCATTCTAAGAGCTGTACAGTTTTAACTCTCATGTTTAAATCTGTGATCCATTTTGAGTTAATTTCTATGTAGAGGGTAAGGAAGGAACCACCTTCATATTTTTGCATGTGAATATCAAGTTTCTTCAAAAATATTTGTCAAAAATATTACTGACATTTTAAAGTCAAAATTCTTACTATCATTTCCTTCTCTTGGTGTTCTTGTAGAAAATCAATTGATTATAAGTGTGAGGGTTTGTTTCTAGATTCTTATTTCAATTCCACTGATCTGTTTTGGTTACTAGATTTGTGGTAAGTTTTTAAATCAGTAATTATAAGTCCTGCACCTTGATCCCCGGCACCACAAAAAAAAAAAAAAAAAAGTCCTGCAAAATTTTTCTTCCTTTTCAAGGTTGTTTTAGTTATTCTGGGTATAAATAATACAATCATCTTGTCAATGTCTGCCAAAAAGACAGTTTTGATTTTCAGAAAGGATTGTGTTCAATTTGTGGATTGGTTTAGAGAGTACTAGCATCTTAGTAAGTTAAAGTCACCCAATCCATGAACATAGGATGACTGCCTATTTACTTAGGCCATTTTTAATTACTCACCACAGTGTTTCATAGTTTTTAGAGTATAAATTCTGTCCTTCTTTCATTACATTTATTTCTTAGTATTTTACTCTCTTGTTCTATGGTAAACAGAATTCATTTATTAATGCAGTTTTCAATTGTTCACTGTTACAGTACAGAAATACAATCGATTTTTGTATACAGATCTATGTCTTGAAAACATGCCAAACTCATTTATTAATTTTAGTAACTGTTTTATTCTTTGGAGTGCCCTATATACCAGATCATATCATCTGTAAACACGGATGGCTTACTTCATCCTTTTCAATTTGGTTACCATTTATTTATTTGTTTATTTATTTGCCTAATTTTCCTGACTAGAAGCCTAAGTACAATGTTGAATTGAAATGGCAGAATTGGGCATTTTTATCTGGATTCTGACCTTCTGAGAAAGACTTTTAGTCTTTTGCCTCTGAGTATACTGTGAGCTGTGGGTTTTGTTTATTATAGCAGCCCTTATCCAGGTTGAAGTAATTCCCTTATGTTCCTAGTTTATTATTTCTTCTATGAAGTAGTTTTGGATCTTAACAAATACTTTTTCTCTATCCACTGAGATAATTATCAGATTTTTGTCCCTGATCTATTGATATAGTACATTAATTAACCTCCCCCAACTCCACATTGTTGTATAAACTCCTTTGTGTATTTCTGGATTCAGTCTGTTAGTGCTTTGCTGAGTGTCTTGTGTCTGTATTCATAAGAGTAATTGTCTTTAGTTTTCTTCTCCTGGGATGGTGTTGACAGGTTTTAGTGTCAGGGCAATACTGCCCTCACCAACTGAATTGGAAAATAATCACCTCTCTTCTATTTTTGAGAGTTTAGTGAAGGTTTGATATTAATTCTTTAAATACTGGTAAAATTCACCAGTGATACCATTTAGTCTTGGGCTTTTCTTTGTAGGAACTTTTTAACCTATATATTTAATCTCTTTTCTTGTTATAGCTCTAATCAGATTTCTTATTTCTTATTAGGTCAGTTTTGGTAGTTTATAACTTTCTAGAAATTTGTCCATTTCATCTGTGTTACATAAATTATTGGCATACGGTGGTTCCTAATACCCTTTTTTATTCTTTAATTTAGTAATTTGTATTCTCTCACTCCCCCTATTCTTCTCCTTCTTCTCCTTCTCCTTTTTCTTCTCCTATTCTCCTCCTCCTCTTTCTCCTCTTCCTCCCTCTCCTCCTCCTCCCCATCTTCAACCTCATCCTCTCTTTGGTCACACTTGTTAAAAGCCTGTCAATTTTTGTTGTTCTTTACTAAGAAGCATTGGCACATGCACAATCATCCTGTGAAGTCCATGTTTTTACAAAGTCTCTCTTTGGCTGTATCATTGCCTGAACTTTCTGCTGAACTGTCCATCCCTGCAGATATTACATCCACCTGTTAGGATACACCAATTGCTGGCTTACTGCTATACTGTTTTTTGGCAGTGCCATGTACATAACTTGTTCCGCAGTCTGATACAAATAAAGTCAGGTACCTTTTTATGAGCCCAGTCTTTGAGGTTTGTCCTGACCCAAGTAAGGCTCTTCTCACCTGTCTCCTCTACTGGTCTCTGATGGACCACTCCCCCACCCCCACCCCCCATGTTTTAGCTTACTGTGTGATGTGGCTACCAACCTCCTTACCACCTAATTCTTTAGGTTTCAAACTTTAACTTTACCATACACTTCTAAATAACATTAGTTCAGCTGAGGAGAATTTTAGTACTCTGTTTTTGTGACCTAAACATCCTCTTTGGCAAAATGTCTGCACCATTGCTCTGGAGCTGGATTTTAGGACTCCACTTCCCTCAAAATGATATTCTTGCTTTACGAGCAGGGTGTTGTGGTTTTCCTGAGCTGTCTCTGCTGGCATGATTCCTCTGCCCAGGGGTGACCTGGGGTGGCCTGAGTGAGTGTGCTCGGGGTCTGGCATTCCAAGCCTGCCATAAGTAGGGTACAGCTTCTGTTGCTTAAGTGGAGGTTGAGGAAAGAAAGGGAACCCCAAACTCTCAGTCATACTTAACTGAACTTGAGCTTTTGCAACATGGATCTCAGGAGAATCAGAGGTGTTGGAAGCTGTCTCTCCTGGGGAGATGCCATTGCCCATCACTTGGAGCTTGGGAAGAGGGTGTCTCCAATTTGCCACGTCTATTTGGAGTGCACTTTCTGTCACATTGAACTGGGGTGGGAAAGAGGAAGAGCTCGCCCCTCATAGACTCTCCTGTTCTTACCACTATTTAGATTGCTCCAAAATAAATCTTTCTTTGTGTGCTTTATGCCACAAGAACAATTCCCAGAGATATTAATTTTAAATAACAATTATCATGAGTTATGATTGTTCTGCTGGGCAAAAGATCCATAGAGCACCTCACATTATTCTTACAGAAGTTATCTCCAGAATACATTAAGTTTACTTTCAAATGATATTAGGCACGTGCTACACTGTCCAGTTGACCACTTATCCTACTAGTGTCTGTTATTTTGTAATACACTGCTCTTCATTTTTATTTTCTAAACTTCTTTCTAAAATAGGCATGGACTCTATGGCCATTCCACCCTGAATACACCCATCTCGCCTAAAATGGCCATGGACCTCTCAACTGTACACTCAGACCTTGCTTCATTTCCTTCATAGCATGTATCACTGTTTCACATATTATTAAGTATTTGAAGCTTTGTTTTCTCCTTCCTCTCTACGTTGTGAGCTATGCGACTGAAGGGATCTGGCCTGTATACACAGAACATAGAAAAGTACTAGGCACTTGTTAGCAGCTATGAAAATATATAGTAGGTATATTTTGATTTCCTTCTCTTCGTCTGAGGCCAGGTATCAGTTGTTTCCCCAAATCATTCTGTTCTTTTTTAGGAGTGCGTAATGGGAGCAAAAATAATTCCTTTTTCGGTTCCCTTGCAGCTATATATGTCCATGCAACCACATTTTCAACAATTGAATTGAAATGGAAATATTATATGGAATATCCAGTGACCATGTGCATTTATGTCCCATAGCTGCCATGATAAATTACCGCAAATTGATGGTCTAAAACAACACATGCTTACTTGTTTATAGTTGCAGAGTTCAGGAATCCAATATCAGTTTCAACAGGCTGAGATCAAAGGGTCCACAGGGCCACAATTCCTCTGGAGACTCTAGGAGAGAATCCATTTACTTGCTCTTTCCAGTGTCCAGAGCCACATGTCTTGGCCCTTTGCTCCTTTTTCAAAGCCTACTGAAGCAGTCTCTCACTTCAGTCATCACACTACCTTCCATCTCTGCGACAGTTAAACCTCCACCTACCTCCACCTTATGAGGATTCTTGGGTTCCAAATGTCTCCCCAAATCATGTATTGAAGGCTTGGTCCTCAGTGCAGCAGTGTTGTGGTGTGGGTCCCTTGAGGGATGATTGGATCCTGAAGGCTCTGACCTCATTCGCAGATTTAAAGATTTGTGGAAGAAGGTTATTGGGAGGTGGAAGAAACTTTAGGTGGTGGGGCTTATTTGGAGGAAGTATGACACTGGGAACTGCCCTTGAAGCATGTTGTTATGTTTTGTGTCTAGATGTCCCCCCGAAACCTCATGCGGTCACAGGTGGGGCTTTTTCAGAGGTGGCTGGATCTAGAGTGTGTGATGCTGGGATTAAGGGCGTGTGATCACTAAATCAATCCACTGATTGGTTTGGCACTGCCCTGATCCTGGTAGCCTGGATAAGACATAAAGCACAGAAAGAAGCTCTTCAGGTCCCTGGCTTACTCCCTTGCTTACCTTGCTGCCGTCTACCTGTCTGCCAGGACCCCCTGCCTCAGACCCAGCTGATAGTGAAGTGAAGCCTCTACAAACTATGAGCCAAATAAACCTCTCCCCCTTCCACTTTGGGTGTCAGGTATTTTGTCTCAGCAATGAGAGAAAAGTAACTAAGACACATGTGTTCTGTCTCCACCTGTTCCCTTTCTGGCCACCACGAGAAGAGCAGCCTCCCTCTGCCATACCCTCTGATCATGATGTTCTGCTTCAGCTCAGGCCCCAAAGCCGCAAGTGTCAGACTTGAAGGGAAACCTCCGAACCTGTGAGCCATAATAATTTTTTCCTCCCTTAAATTGATTCTCTCAGAATCACTTTGTCACATTGATGGAATGGTAACACAGTTATCTTTACCTATATAATCACTCCATATTAAAGTCCTTAATTTAATGACATCTCTGAGAATCTTTTGCTATTTAACATAAAATTTACAGAACCTGAAGATTAGGATATGGATGTTTTCAGGGACTATTATCCAGCCTCCCGCAGCATCTGCTGTTCAAATCTAGCATGTAATGGCTGGAACTCTAGCAGTTATTTGGACTACGAGGATGAGTACCAAAACCTAGTGATAGTTTAGCACAAACATAGGAGAAGGTAGGACTTTAATGAGTTTTTGACACTACTACAACAGCTCTGAAGTGGCAGTGGAATTTTGTTTGGCCAGTAAAATGTGGCACAAGTTAGGTTGTTCACTTCCAAACCTAGGCCTCAAGAAGCCTTGCAAATTTTGCTCTCTTTTGAAACTTTGACACTAATATGGGAACAAGTGTAGCCTAACTTGTTAAGCAACAAAGGAGAGATGTGCGCATCAGTTCATTGCCCCACGGCAGGAGCAGACTGCCTCTGGATATATGGGTGAGGCCATCCTAGACCAGCCTACCCCAGGCAGATTTCCAGCTGACCACAGGTGCATGTCCTAGCCTAGCCAAGGCCAGTTGGGGCTACTGGGATCAGTAGAACTGCTCAGAGGACCTACAGACCCTGCTCTAAGCCTCTGAGTTGTGGGTACTGTGCTACACTGCCATAAGTCATTGAAAAGCTGTGAAAAATAGTAACATCAAAATGTGTCAAAAGCATAAAATGTGAAAAGTCTGGGGATTATACAAAATTTTTGAATTATCTTTTCATTTCATCTAAATGTGATGCATAAGCTAGTGGTATAGAAGATAACTTAGAAACACCATAAGCAAACTTTTATAAAAATTTAATAGATGCACATTTAATGTATATTAGAAAACACTGGTTCTCTGTGAACAGTAGTCATGTGAAATTTTTTCCCTCAATAAGCTACTTAAAGCAAGGATGTGTCCCACTTAGAAAGAAATATTTACAATGACACAGGTTAAGCAGAAGTAGTAAAACCTGTGGGGCTGGGAGGAAAGGGGCTGGAGTGGGGGAAGCGCTGTAGGAAGACAGGTGACTGAATTTGGCTGTGGTGTGGAACACTTACTCAAAGTGCCAACCTCAGTGTTTGGTAATTCGGAAGGAATTTAAGCTCTAAGTCTGGTGCAACTTGGTGACAGGTTGAGGAAAACAACTATGTCAGATAATGCAGTTTCTTGGGCCTTGAGGGCGTCTTATGTGGTGTGTATGTATGCAGACATACATTACTTAGTGTTTATGTGGGGTCTTATCCGTGGATCTCATTACCCCTTCACAGGCTTTAATTAAACCCCACAACACCCTTGATGAAACGACTATTATTTTAGGTGGGTAAATTGAGACACTTTTAATCAAGGCTCCTCAAACTGATGAGGTAATCTCCCTAAGGACAGACAGGAAGTGGTTATCTAGGCTGCTAACACAAGTGGGAAGTCTTTCTAGTTGGTTTCAACTCTTACTACCTCTCCACAGAGCCTGAGGGAGGAGAAAATTAACTCCTCTTAGCTGTTTCTTGGTGTGAAATTGTCTCTCCCCTGGACTTTTCTCAAAGCAAAACAAGGAAGTACTTTGTTTGCCGGCCTTCTTCTCTTGGTCCTGGATAGCTAAGTTCCTTGCTGCTTCCCATGGAGAGGATCCCAAACAAACGTCTTTTTGAGAAATGCTCTGGAATGATGTACCTATTGCATTGGATCTGTGTTATTAGGGAGCACTTTAATCCCTTATTTTAAAAAGCTTCGTCAGTGTAAACAGGCTTGAAGCTGTGAGTTCTCCCTGCAGGGTAATGATCAGTAGCCAAGCATAATCTTGGGCTCATTTAGACTTCCTGGAACCATGGGTTCAAATCTTGCCAGGTCAGCCTAGGCTTTTATTCTAATAAATTAGATAAATGGAGCAGAAGACAGTTTACTCCGTCAGACTTCTTGGCTAAGACTATGGAAACCAAGCGTCTAATTTAAAAGTCTTAGGATGCTTGTTCTTTGAGAAAAGTGGTTGAGTTTACGTTGGATCACTAGATCAAAGCTAAATACTGCTAGTTAAGCACCTTTTAAAAAGGACTAATAATATTTTCTTTTGGAAGCTTTTGCCAGATTTTTTTTTAAATAGCAGCTGTACATGAATGTTATCTAGATTATCAGATTGATTTCCTTTATTGTTCAACTTGCACTGAAACATACACATACTTGAGTTATTCTTTCAGGTTTTTTGGGGGGGTGAGGTGCTGGGGATTGAAACTAGCATCTCACGCATGCTAGGCAAGTGATCTACCACTGCAAATTACCAGCCACGGAATTATTTTTAATACACATTATTGACTTATTTGTATGCTTTGTTAAATGCTCCTATTGACTACCACCTCTGATTCATGGAGGCTCATGGGAAAAGATCATTCGGAGCCAATGATACTATGAGAGTAATTTGAGACACTTTTGAAACAAGAAAAAAAGAGGAAAGAAACCATGAAACCAGGCACGATATATTTCAGCCTTTTGATTATGACCCTTCATTCCACTTTTGTTGATTTTGGAGAAGTTTTTCAAAGAATCTTTGTCTTAAATTGCGGCTGATATCCACCACCTAGCTCACACAACTACTGTGAACAGATGTATGCAAAAGTATTTTGTAAATATGCAAAATTATGGAGCTATAAAGGTTATTTATTTAAGTAATGATCCTTACTATATTCATTACTTATATGTGAATGTCTGCTGTCAGAGAAGGTCTGGAAAAATAAGACTGTACTCCTAAATAATTCAAATTCCTCCTTCTGTATTTTATTCCCCACACAACTTTGTTGCAAGTAACAGGAACTTCACTGTAAACTTTGTTAAAATGAAAGGGCCGATTGAGTGTCTTGTAGCAAGGCTACATTCAGTGATTAAGAAGGTATCATTGGGATAACATGATTAGTACTAATTTTGTTATGTGTGTTAATAGCATTGCAGTTACTTTTTAAAGTCCTAACCTCCTGGAGACACGATCTACAGTACTTATGGAGAAATAAAATGATGTCTAAGATTTTCATTCACATACCCTAGCAAGAATAAAAGAGGAAAGAAACCTTGGGATAAGACAGGATATGTTTCAAAATGTTGACAAGCACTAAACCTGCATAGTGAGAGAAGAAGATCATAACATACCTCTCTCTGATGTAGTACATTTGCGAATATTCACAATAATAGGTTAGAACCGAGCCAGATATTCTAGAATAGGCCAACGCTAGTCACACATGCCGCTGCCCCGTCCTCTGGCCCTTCCTCACCTGGTTCTGTACTCTGTGAGGTGAACTCTTCTCTCCCTGGCTGATAACCAGGGCATGCACAGGACTGACTAAATATCCTGGAGAAGAGATGGGGCTCCTTTCCCTATTGGCTGCATCAAAATTCCTGTAAGGATCTAATCATTCTAACTTGAGACATATCCCTTTCACTGTGGCCCAGAGAGAAAAGTGACATGGTGGCTTGGAGAATGTGAGGCATTGTAGCACAGTGGTTCCACTCACCTGGACAACCGGGCTTCAAATGCTGGCTCTGTCACTTGCCGTGGCTCTGACCTGGCTAGTAGTTCCTTAACTCCTCTGGAACTCAGATTTCTAATCTCTAAAATAAGGATGATAATAACAGTCTCTATTGCACTTTGGGGTAGTGAGGACTAAATGAGTTAGTATATACAGCACATTCAGAAGCGTGTGAGAAATGTGTCGAGTCCTCCATAAATGTTAAGTAAATAATAATCTGTAATTCTCTGCCAATCCTGGCAATGGTAAAGTTCCTACGTGGCCATGTGTGCGTTGCAGGAGTGAAAGGCAGCTAGTATCCAGGAGATGAGACTCTGAGACTGCTCGCTGAGAAGGGAGAAATGCTCTGGACCATGGACACCAGCCATCAAATACACATGCTTCATTGTGTGGCAAATCTCATTATAGAGAATTCAAAGCTAAACTTCATTTCAATTCTGGTAGAATGACCTCTAGACCCAATTTTTTAAAAAGTCAATAACATCACTTTTCCAGATGCCATCTACAACTCTCCTCCCAGAAGTATTGATTTTACATGAAGGTAGAACATGCACTATGGGATCTGATAAAAATTATAATGAATGCTTAATTTTTAAAAAATATTATTACAGTAAAAGACACA
Source organism: Hystrix cristata (assembly GCA_004026905.1). Lineage (NCBI taxonomy): Eukaryota > Metazoa > Chordata > Mammalia > Rodentia > Hystricidae > Hystrix > Hystrix cristata. The sequence continues at coordinate 42,345 of PVJO010005989.1, read as the reverse complement.
CTGCCATTAATCTCCTTCATAATCCCCCCCTCGTTCTGAGCACACTTATCCCATTGTTCTTGGTGCCTTCTGGAAGTCTTCTTTCTTGAGTGTCATTAGTTGTGTTCTCAGGGCTACCTCAATGCCTTGAGTCAACTCAAAGCATTTGCTCTTCATGGTTGCATTGACTTTGGAGAAGAGCTAGAAGTTGCCCAGTACTGGTTCCAGTGAATAAGATAGATGAAAATGCCACAATACTTTTATGAGCTCACTTTTCTGTTCCATTGTACAGAGCAGTGGCATTTACCATATTTTTGATCACACCTAGTAAAGACAGTCATGAAAGAGAACTTCCAGACCTGCTTCAGAAAATGGCAAGAACAATAGTGATAAGTACATCTGAAGCAAGGGGGCAGTACCTTAGAGGAGGGATTAATGGCAATATGTCCTTCACTGCAATATTTTTGAAATTTAAATATTCACTGTAGAGTTTGATCACACCTCATAAGTCTTATCTATTATTAAAATGGGCTTGATAGGATTGTAATTTAACATTCTACTGGCTAGTCAACCCTTGACTTAAGAAATTGAAACTTCAAGTCTTCTGAAATGCCCTTTAATTTAGAAATTCCATTTGTCCTAGATCATAAGCAAGTTGAGGGTGATGACTGTATTATGCATCTTTTTTACTTCAGCACATCTGGCAAAAAGTCTGTATTTTTCCCCCAAATATTTATCAACCCTATCCTTGGCATTGGTGACACAATGGTAAACAAGAGAGATACAGCTTTTATCGTCTTGGCCAATATATTTAATGGACAAAAGGAAATATTAAAAATACCAAGACTCCATTAAGGTGACCTTCAAGCTGGAAGAATTCCGGAGATGTGTGAGAACATCTGTCTTGGCCAAGGAATCAGTGCTACTCCCCTATGGAGAGACGGATGAATGGAAATCAAAGGAATGGTCTGAGCAGGAGGCTGCACAAGAATACCTCACAGGCCAGTCACGGGACCCGACTGGTGTAAGGGGCCCTGTCTGTTTCCACGGAGCCCGGAACAGTTCAGAGACTGTGACCATAAAGATGTGTCTCTCAGACCTCCTACTGCAGGGAGCACACGTGGTCTTAGCTGCGGCTTCTGAGCCACCTACTGCTTGTCTGTGCTGAGGACATTCTGCTCTGTGACTCCCACGATGCACAGGCTATGACACAGGCACAGATACTGAGATCCACTCATTCCTGAGGACAAGATCTCTTCAGATGGCCAGGTTCAACTGAAGAAGTGCCTCTCTGAAGAGCACTGCAGTCTAGATTCTTCCTTTCCAGCCTTCCTGCTTTCCCTCCTTCCTCACAGGGTCAGACATTCTTGCAATGTCCCGCCCATCCCAGCTGCCTCCCTGTTTCCCACCACCTGCATTTCTTCCAGTAAAATACTTGTATATATAATCCCTCCACAGTGTCCTCTTCTCAGAGGCCTCAGACCAACAACTCTACATCACTAGAAATGTATCTTATCCTGTATTAGGGAGATGGCACCATTATAAATTATTTTTCCTGTGAGCCAGTTCTGCATATGCGTGGAATCCTAAATAATATCTAGTGGATTTTTTTCATAAGGTTGAAGAAATAAGCATGGGCCAGGTGGTAGCATGTTTGTAATCAAAGAAATAGAGAAAGAGAGATATGAGAAGTGATAGGTGAAAGTGGAAAGGAGGAGAAGAGGAGAGACAGGTGAGGAGGGAAGGGAAAGAGTAGAAAGCAAAAGAGGAAAGTAAATAGAGTTGTCTTAGTTACTCTTCTCATGTTGCTGGGACAAAATACCTGACACCCAAAGTTAGGGGAAGAAAGTTTTATTTGGCTCACAGTTTGTAGAGGTTTCAGTCCACAGTCAGCTGGGTCTGAAGCAGGGTGGGATGGCAGACAGGCAGAAGGCAGCAAAGTAAGCAAGGGATGCCAGCAAGCAGCTAACCAGCTTCTTCCTGTATCTTATCCAGGGTACCTGCCTTTAGGGTGGGCAGTACTCCCACCCTTAATCCTAATACCCTTAATCCTAGCATCACATCCTTGATCCCAGCAGAACAATGCCAAAGCAATCAGTGGGCTAATTTAGCAATCACACACTCTAGATCCAGCTACCTCTTACCACATGAGGCTTTGGGGGGACATCTAGACACAAACCATAACATTCCGCCCCTGGACCCCCAAAGACTCATGCATAGCCCTTTATGCAAAAGGCATTTAGTCCATCTCCAAGAGTTGCCAAAGTCCTAACAGTTTCAGCATTGCTGAAAAGTCCAAATCCAAAGTCTCCTCTGAGATTTAAGGCAAACTCTTAGCTGTGAGCCCCTGTACAAATGAAAAGAAGGTTAAACACTTCCAACATACAATAGCACAAAATAAACATTTCCATTCCAAAAGGTATAGAAAGGAACGGGACCAAAGCAAGTCTGAAATCCAGCAGGGCAAACATTAAATCCTCTAGTTCCATATGCACCATCAGAGGTGATCTGTGGTGAAGTCTGAACTCCAAGGGGCTTGGGTGGCTCTGTCCCTATGGCACTTCTGGTGGTGGTAGCTCCCACGGCTTCTCTCTTGGGCTGGTTCTGCTCCCTCCTTGCAGTTTTCCTCAGGTGATCCATGTTCCTGGCTTCTCCAAACTTCTGGGGTCTCCAGTGTACCTTTGGCTTCACCCTCACAGCTTCACACACTGCCCTCTCAGGGACACACTGCCTGGCCTCCCAGGCCTTCCTCTGAAATCTGGGTGGAGTAGAAAGCAAAAGAGGAAAGTAAAGAGAGTGGAAGAGAGGAGCATTTAAAAACAGCACTGTGGTATAGGAGGGGGAAGAAACAATACAGTCCTCATTAACTGTGCTGGAATGACAATCTAGTGCTCCTGGGAAGCTCCCTCTTTCCTCTAATGACCAGACTCCATCACTGTGATAGAAAGGAACTCGTATATCATTGAAGTCCGGGACAAAGAGAGGCACTTTTAGCAAATGGCACATAGAAGACAAGCCAATATGGCAGATGAATTATAATCTAATGTCTATCTTCGGAAGTTCAAGATACTCGCTCTTTTGTAGGTTTTTCTTTGGAGGTCAAGTCACATGGGACTCTCTCCCCCCACTTCCCACCTAGGACAGAAATGTTCTTATAAAAATATTCAAAAGCAAAACTGGAGGTATTCAACAATGATTTCAATCTGGACCTAACATCTGACCCGAGAAGCAGTTCAGCCTATAGAGGCTGGTGTGACTTAAATCTGCACTGTCTGATATGGTATCCACTAGTTACATGTGCCTAATTGCCATTAAATTTAAATTATCACAGTTAATTTAATAATCAGTTCCACAGGTATATCAGCCACATTCAAGTACAGAATTCAATACCACTTTGGAAAGTACTCAAAGAGAATGTTTTTATCTCCACAGAAAGTCCCTTTGCCTAAAATTGCATTAAATGGACAAAAGTGTGGTGGGGAAAGGAGGAGAGGATGCAAGAGGGAGGATGCAGGGGGAACTTGATGTCCAAAAACTGAAAGGCCTGTTCCATGTTTGGCTGCCATCTATCAGCAAAGATCACGGAAAGTTAAAAAGATTAGGAAAACCCTTCCCGTATATCCAACCTATCCTGGGTTCTCAGTGGATTGGACTATATAACTTGAGTCTTAAATTCGAATGTATTAAATATTTGTAGTTGTTCCATATACAGATAGATCACTGATTTCTCATCCATGGATTCAACCACTACAAATTAAATATATTCTGAAAAAAAGAAATCATATCTGAATCATTTTTTTCTTGTCATTATCCCCTAAACAACATAGTACAACGATTACTCAAAGAGCATTCACATTACGTAATAAATAATCTTGAAGTGATTTAAGATACTTGGGACGATGTGGATAGGCAAACTGCCATTTTCTGTAAGGGATCTGAGCATCCGGGGGTTTTGATTTCCGTGTGTGTGCTGGAGATGAGCTAGCACAGAACAAATTGGCTGATTTTGCTGTGCTTTTCTCACTGAGTTTCTTGAGCCCGGCACTACTGAGATTTGGGGCTGAGTTCTTTGCTGTGGTCACTGTCCTGTGATCACGGGGTGCTTAATAGCATCTCTGGCCGCTGCCTGACAGATGCGAGCAGCAATCTTCCACCCCTGTCCACTCCCTCTGCAGCACTGAAAAATGTCTCAGACATTGCCCTGTGTTGGCTGCCAGGAAAAATCACTGCTGGGTGAGAGCCACTGATGTGAAATGTGATGTGTGACATCTGTGATGTATACACATGCTCTCAGGTCTGATCGAAGGTGAATACCACCTCTTGACCACAGACATAACTGAGCAGTGGCCTATGACTGACCAACAACGACTGCTCAGAGGAAGCTCATAAGAGGATGGCCAAGAGCAAGATCATGTCTCGTAATAGGTACCTCGATGACACAACCCTCCACACCTGATACGTCCCATAACTGCAGTTCACTTAAGCAGGGTGAAGAAATCAGGCAATTTGCTATATCTACAGATATGTGAGTAGCCCAAATGTGTGTTTCTTTTTTTGGTATCAAAGTATAATTCTTGAGGAAATTTCATTGTCTCAGTCATTTTAAAGAATGTTCACAATGTCGGAAGTCTAAATACATGCTTCGCTGTCCTCTAAAAATGGCAGACACTAAATAATACAGCACTGTGTTTTAACTGGAAGATCTTCATGCTCAGTTCTAACTCAAAAATATATCTGCTGACATCCATACTTTATAAAATATTTCCCATGCAATAATTATGTACCTTGGATGGAAGTACCAGTGCATTTATCTGGAGCACTTACTGTATTCAGTGCCTTGGGAAGTGCCTTGGGGGGTTTTAATTCTGTCACTGCCAAAAGAAAGAAATATTAACTGTGCCAAATAAGATACTTACATTAGATTTTGTGCATTAAGACAATCACAGCTATGACTTTAAGACTTTTAGATTTTTCTTCATCATCTACAGCAGTCACTAGGGCAATTCTGCTAGCCTCCCTCTGACGCCCAGAAAGAACTCCATCACAACAGGAAAGGGACCGTGTGTTCTCCCAGCACTTCTAATGATGTCCTGTGCATATTATGCCCCAAAAGAAATTATTTGTTCATGTAGAACCTAACTCCAAACAACTGAGTACATTGCTATAAAACATGGACCAGGATGTAAGTCTCCTGATTCCCAAACTATTTCAGTTTCCATAGAAAAGGGGAAATTATGCTTACAAGATTATGTCACATCACATTCTAGAATCCAAGTCTGTTCTTTAGACTCACTGCTCCTCTTTTTAGGTATGTGCTAGGTGATCTTGCTAGTTTCCTCATTTTACTGAGTTTCAATTTTCTCACCAACATATTAAGACTAATTAATAGTGCTGTGTTTCCCTTAGGCCTAAATGAGAAAATCTACACAAGACTTTGGCACACTGCTTGGCAAGCAGAAATTGCCATCTAAATGTTAGCTATTACTTTTATATTTTAATTCTCACATAGATCTAAAAATACTTTATTCCTTTTAAAAATAGTAGATATTTTATCTATTTTTTTCTTTTTGAAATCACTCTTCTCAACACACAGACTGAGAATTATAATGAATTTTGAGATCTGAGAAACGATCTTTTCTACACACTTATATGTTACTTAGAAATAATCACAGTGGCATCAACAGGCCACTTTCTCAGTAGCAGTCTATGTATACTCCTTAAAAAAACAAAGCAGCAACCCACGATAAGTACCTGCTAACTTTTAAGAAGTGATGAGGTATATGTGGTATGAATAACTAAGTGTGGACACTCCTTTTTAGGCCTTGAATTTATAGATCAATTTGAGGTGGACTTATGATACTGAATCTTGCCATTTAAGAATGATACTGAATCTTGACATTTAAGAATGACAAGACTTAAATGGCAAGAATTTAAGAATCTTGCCATAGTATGATACTGAATCTTGCCATTTAAGAATGTGCTTTCTCATTTACTTAGGATTTTCTAAATTTTTCAATGATTTTAGAATTATTTTAGCTTTAAAAAGTCTTGCATATCCTTTGTTAGGTTTGTTTTTTCGGGACTGTTTAGCATTTGTTTGTTTGTTTGGCTGCTTTTTGTTTTGTTGTTTTTGTTTTTTCTTGGTACTTAGCATTGAACCCAGAGCCTTCTTACTGAGCTACATCTCAAGTGCTTAAGTGCTTTTTTTTTTTTTTTTTTTTTTTTTTTTTTTTTTTTTTTTTTTTTTTTTTTTTTTTTTTTTTTTTTTTTTTTTTTTTTTTTTTTTTTTTTTTTTTTTT